>APFE031250647.1:45213-77971 GCA_000404065.3 Pinus taeda
TTCCTGTGTCAACCTCATTAAAAAATGAAACAGGGTGGTTCAAGGAAAGTTCCTTTTACTATGTCAACCTCGTTAAAAAATGAATTAGTTAGTCCCAAGGAAAGTTCCTGTTACTGAGTCAACCTCATTAAAAAATGAATCAAGTTCAAGGAAAGTTCCTGTTACTGAGTCAACCTCGTTAAAAAATGAATTAGGTTCAAGGATAGTTCCTTGTCTTGTTTCAACCCCATTAAAAAATGAAACAAGTATAGGTTATATAGGTAGATTGTAGAGAGTATTCATGAGCATAGTTCCTTGTCTTGTGTCAAGCTCGTTAAAAAATGAATCAAGGATTTTAGAGCATAACTCCTTCTCTTGTGTCAAGCTCGTTAAAAAATGAATCAAGGTCTTTAGAGTATAGTTCCTTGTTAGGTAGATTGTAGAGAGTAGTTATGAGCATAGTTCCTTATCTTGTGTCAAGCTCATTTAAAAAATGAAAAAAGGGTTTTGAGGATAGTTCTTTTCCTGTGTCAACCTCACTAAAAAATGAAACAACTCCCACGATTCTTTCCAAGATTTCGAAAGTAAACCTTCATTTCATCCACCTAGTTGAATGCAATGAAGCTTGGGGGGCATGTACCTTGATTTGCGTCATTATGCTAGGGGCATTCGAACTTATAACAAGCATAGTTTTTCATTTCAAGCTTGCGTAAAAATGAAACCGAATCTGAGCATAGTTCTTTGCATGTGTCAAGCTCGTTAAAAAATGAAACAAATCCTCCTCTAATTAAGTTGAGAGTTTGACTAGATCTCATAATTGTTAAGTTGTATATTTAGGTTAGTTATTTCAGTTTTTTGCATAGTTTTCTTACAGTTTTAGGTCGAGTCTTTTAAATGATCTCGTAACTGAACCTTCATTCCATCCAGCTAATAATTACCAATAGTGTACTTAGTTGAATGAAATGAAGCTGGGGGGCATGCGCTCTAACAGTTATGCTTAGGGGGCATCAAGCACAGTTTTCTCTCTGTTTCAAGCTTGTGTAAAAATGAAACTAATTTGAAGCATAGTTTTTCTCTGTTTCAAGCTTTTGTAAAAATGAAACCTATCTCGAGTCAATTTTAGTTATTTTCAAGACTCGTTAAACTCATGAAAATCCCGAGATTATTTTGCTATCTTTCATTCTCAAAACAAATGAAAATGCCGAGTTCATTCTGTATTTTCCTGCTCGTAAATTAAATTGAAAGTCGGCCATATGAGTACATTTTTATCATTTTTTTGCGAACTCATTAAAACTTACGAAAAAATGAAAACCATGAGTACATTTTTATCATTTTTTCGAACTCGTTAAAACTTACGAAAAGGTGAAACCTTAGAGTCACCTTTAAGCTCTTTTCTGACTCCTAAAACATGAAAAGATTGCCTAGTTTTTCTTTTTAAGCTCGTTAAAACGGAACTAAAAAGACGGTCCTCTTACAACCCTTTTCTAATCGTAAAAACACGAAAAGATTGCCGGATTTTTGTCGTTTCAAATTCGATATTGGTCATAAAATGACGTGTCATTGATCGCTTTTTTACTTTTTTCGGATCAGAGACACTAATTACGAAAAGTACTCCTTGGTCGTAAAGATCAAGTGGTTCTCTCAAGTATTATTTTATACTTTTTCTGGTTTGGGAGACACAAATTTACAAAAAAGGTCAACCCTGGAGTCTTCTTAAGTTTTTTTAGACTCTCTAAAATTGAAAAACGCCGAGTTTCTCCTATATTGGACTCGTTAAATTTTGGCAGTAAAGGACCTGTTCAATTACAAACAGGAACGGACCACTCCTTCTTAGGGTTCGAATTTAAACTAAGTTGGACTCATCCGAAGGATGAGCTTATAATCAAGCAAGTGTTATCCTCCTCAAGCTTGTAAAAAATAAAGAGGTACTTGCCAAAAATGGTGGGGGAAAAGAGAGAAAAATGAGCCTGTTTGTCATACTTTGTAACCACTCTTGAACACGACACTTTTATTCACCTGGGTTGGGAAATACTTTGCCTAATAGTTGATCAAACCACATTGAAAGTCTTCAGCTGGTTTCTGGGTATTAAATTTGGGCCAATTGCCACCAAACCATCTGCTGTGTCATTATGTGTTCAAGAGGTTAGTAAAAATAAGCCATTCATCTGCAAAATATCTTTCATCCATCTTGACCATCCCTGAGTTAGTCCTTACAACTAAATTTCTTCAAACTTGATCTTTGATTTCGTGTTGTGGGCTTGCCTACGACGGATCGCTTTCTATCGACTTCAGCTCTTTATCTAGAAAGATGATCTAGAAATCGTCAGTACCTTGGGATCTGCATGCCTCAATGGCAGGTATCTCGCCTTCAATGATCAGTTGCATCATTGACCTTCAATCAAAGGATTTCGTGACATGTTCGACATCAACACATCTAATCACATCTCGTGGATTGTACTGAGTACTTTGAGAACCATTGAAATTATTAGTGGTTTCTCTCACACTTGTTAACAGTTTACATCATTGACTGGCAATCAAGTGGTTTCTACCATGTTCAACTTCGACACATTCATTCACATGGATAGAATCGTACTATTTCGAGAAGTAGAAATGAAGACCCGGGATCTAGTTTCCACCATCGAGGCTGCAAGGAATTTTGTATTCATTATACTGTGGACTATTCATAAACAAATGGCTGCGTCCATACTATGTCTACATATGTCTATACTTGTGATGTATTACAAGATCATTCTTATATCAGAGCAGTAGTTAGTTTTCTAGTCAGTTTTGATCTGAGTATGGGAATGCCTACCTTAGCGATGATATGATGTCATATATATATTTTGCATTGAATGTTTTTACAGGTTCCAACCGGGCTCTCCACAAGATGATCCTCGAAATGATAAAGTAATTCACTCTTCCTAAATGATAAATGAAATCCTCATCTACTACAGACTTCGCACTTTAGGGGGCAATCTGCTACACAAAAATATCGTCACCATGACTATTTGCAGTCAATATGGGTCTATCATCACTTATACTGTCCTCCTAAGCAAGTCTCAAACCTCAGCTCTTCATGTCAAGATTTGAAAATGAGAGAAAGACATTAAAAATCAATAAAGCTCTGGTTCCGGACTTTCTCTCACTTTTACTTGCGGGCCCGCACTCTTTGTTCATGTTACCTGCGTATCTGCGTGCTTTGTCTGTAAACGCGTGGGTGCGTACACCTGTGAAAGTCAAAAAGGCACAAGTTTATTCTAAAAAACTCACTTTGGGTTAATTCTAGATGATTCTAGAAGGAATTTTGATGTGGATTGTTCACTCCAAGATGGTTCATGCATCCCAAAAGAGAAGGAGCTAATCCCTTGATAGGAGGAGCTATCCCTTTGAAGGAGGGCTTTATCCCTTTGAAGGAGGACCTAGTAACTTCCCTCCATTGCACTATAAATTAAGGCATTGGGCTGGTTGCTAGAGAGGTTAGAAGCTGAACATTTTTGAGGGTAAATGCCGATGGAATTGGGAATTCCTAGTTAAGCTTGAGAGGAGAGATCACATACCTTTTGGCTTCATTGGGAAGTGAGTGAAACTTGTCAAAGTAGAGGAGACTTCTTGTTGGACCCTGGGAGGAGCTTGTACAACATCAAGGCACAGGTGTAAAGTTCTTCTTTGATTTGAATTAATACAATCAGATTCATTTTTCTCAACAAATTGTCTTATGTGGTTTGTTTCATAAATTCCTTGATCATTATGATGGATATGCTTTATGACATTGGCTTTTCAGGTGATATTTAATTTTTTTGCTTGTTTGTGTTTGAAGACTTGCTACAAGGGAGCTCATTTGGAGTAAAGGAGCGAGGCTTCCACAAACTTGCATTGGACCCAAGGTAGGCCTAAAACACTTGTTTGCCTTTGTTTTTAATTGCATATTTAGGGAAAGATAGTTTTTGGATGGCTTGCTTGTCACTAGATATCTTTAGATACTAGGGAGGTCAATCTTGTCTGCAACCTCGACTCATTCCGTGTGACAAAATGGTCGCAAACAAGTGATCCCCAAGAGGGATGATATCGAACCTTGTGGAAGGTACATCCACACCTGAGCAGATGGTGCATGCCTGCACAATGAACACTTTAGTGTTACCAGCAAGCGTCGTCCTAGCAGAGGCCAAAGGTGACATGAGGGGTTGGTGGTTGAATTTGACCACCCTTCCTAGAGAGACCCTATACCAGTTGTAGGATGGGGAAACTATTGAGCTCTACGACAAGCAAGGTTGCGCCCTCCAGGTCTTAATGGAGAAAAAAGGAAATCTGGAGCAGATCAATCTACAATGCGACAGATTCATTGCACACAACCAAGGATTGGAACAAGCCATGGAGAAGGTCTGTAGTAGCATACCAGAACTAGTTGTGCCAATGAAACTCCCATCAATCAAAAATATTCATCATGTTGTGGTAGGATTCCGTAGGGCCCAAGAGGAGGCCTCGGAAGTTCAGTTGGAGTAGAACTTGTAGATCATAGAGCTAAGGCTGAAGGTGCTATCCCCTATACCCTCAAAAGTTAGAGAGCAGCATCACTGTGCAATTGAAGCAGGATTGGAAGTGATAGAGCCCACTGTACAGGATTGCATGGGATTGTTGGATCAGTCCCTTCTTACGCTGACCTTACTACAAGAAGACCTAACATTGCAGCAGGTAGATATAGAAGCACGGGAGTTGCAAAAAGCTTATGACAATGTCCGGGGTACTGCGTAAATGGTCACACTCACTCAGCTCTTGGCCAAGATGAGGGAGGCCCAGGCTTTGAAGGAATAGGTGGACGTCGCATGCCAGAAAGAAGCGGGCTTTAAGCACACATCTAGCCTTGGCTTGAGGAAGAATTCACGATCACCACTATGATCGAGGGAAATATAGAACACATGCAGGTTGCATATGCACTCAGACAAGCCATTGCACCCAACAATGAAGCATCAGAGACACCGTACACAATGGGTACAGAAGATGGTAGAAGAATATGTTGTGGACATAAGCGAAGTGCAGAAGTTGCTGGATGACCTCCACACGAAGATCAATGCACTAACCGAATGACTCAGGACTAGTCACGATGATTGTGTTGGGGGCTTGTTGGGTAGTTGATCCCCCACGTAATGGTTTTGGGGCTTAAAGCCCAAAATTTTGGGTATTGGTATTGTAAAGGTTCTTTGAAGTGCGGGGAGCGTGAATTGTAATGAGTTAAGTCAAAGGGTTGTCCGCTTGAAAATAATGTAAGATAATAGAAAGCAAGTCAGCCTATGCATGGGTCGGAGACCATGGGAAAGTATAAATAGAGTAAGGCTCTAAGGGTAGAAGGTGACATATTTTTGGTTAGATCTCAAGTGTTATGGGTTTGTGAATGCGATATTTCTCTAAGTCTGTAAATCTGAGTCATGGTTGGTGGTAGTTAGAGTAGGCTCTGTAGTTGTGTGCATAGAGGGATGGTAGAGGTTGCTGCTGTGTGTGGGGACCCCTGCAGCTCAGTGCGCAGGGTGGAATTGGATTGTACTGGAATGAAAGATTAATAAATGATAAGTGTTTTTGAAAGTTCGTGTATCTGATCATAGATCTGTGTGTTGTTCATATGTTCTGGTTTTATGCATATCTTTAAGGTATACGTTTGCATGCCCTGGTTATAAATATTGAATGTTGATTAAGACCATTAAATAAATTCAGATCTATAATAATAACATACTAAAGGTAAGTGATCTAGAAAGTGCCTCCTCGTATAGCTACGCCAAGGCTAGATAGTTGTGCAGAGCAGCACGAGATCATAGGATTGGTTCACGACCTTTCCAGACCTCATCAAGACATCCCTAGGGTGTGGAAACCTGGTTCCAGCACCCTCTAATACTACCTCGGTTGAGATTTCAGTCCGCACTCCACAGATTGTTGCTGAAAGGGCTGGCATTGCGGGATTTTCTTGGCTAAATACTTCTGAACCTGGGTTAGGCCCCAATAATCCAATAGGCCCAATGATTGGCCTTTATTCCTCACACTCACTTACACAATGCATGCCTCATAGGCTCACCTCAATATATAGAAATTGATTAAAACCCAAGGTAGGTTCTAGATCCCTAAACTAGCTACCAAAATATCTCTTTTGATCCCTAAAATCTCTCATCCAATCCCTTATCCATAGTTAAGAATTAACTAATCTATAATCTTCTCAAACCTTCCACAATACTCAAAAATCTTCTCCTATTTACAAGAATTATCCTTCTCTCCTAAAAACTATAGGAATAATACATTAATTAATTAAATCCTACTTTATAAACTAACTCCTCTAGTAAATGATTGACCTAGGTTAGGTGCACCTGCATCAGACTCCCTAGGTAGAATAAAATCATGATATCTCGACCATCAGTATCCATAAGATGAAAGAAATCCTTTTGGATCCCAAACTTTAGTTTGTTGTTGATGATGTAATTTGTTATGTTGTTTATGTTTTGTGGCCGTCGTTTCTTGTCTTCCAGAATTCCAAACTTTATGTTGCAATTCTCCCTTCTCCTTACTCATGGATTCGTGTTCTGTTGTCATCAACAATCTTTTGTGATCTTCTTTCCTTCCTGAAATATGTCTCTTTTGTGACACTTTCACAATTAGTCTTCTAATCTCTTCAATTGTCATGTCCAACTTGTATTCTTGTTGGTAAAAATCACCCATTCTTTATTTAAAATGACGATTGTCCTCCATGAATTCGCTAGGATACCACTCATATTCTATCATTCTTTGCCCCTTCTCTTGGAAGCCATCCTTATTGTTGTCACTTTTCTATTGCATTTTCTTTATTGAAATGTTGTCCTCATTCTCTATGAATTATTGCAGATCATCATTTCATTTTCTTTACAATTGTGTAGAAATTCCCACTATAGATCAACAGATTATGCAATATACTAAAGCAAAATACAAGATCTACTTCTACAACAAACTTGCAGAAGCTTAATCGATTTTGAGCAAGATAAAATAGAAAACATATAACAGATGAAGAGAAATCAATCACACATGAACACAGAAGAATACTCTAGGGAAAGCCTCAACTAAAAACCCTGATCTCTGTATTATCATACAAGTGGAAATACATCCAGATTACACAAAGCATTAGCTCACAATCTATCCTACTCTCAGTACAATCCCTCTACTGCTCATAGACAGTCAAAGGCTTCTCACAAACCTTCTCCTCTGCCCTCCAAGCCTCCTATTTCCTTGCGTAGGTTTCCTTGGGGTCCAGTGCTGCCACCTATGTGAATTGGCCTCTTCACACACTCACTCATCTAATTGCACAATCCTAAAGGAGATAATTCCTTCTGCATGAATGAGTTTCCTATATAGGAAAAATCCTCCAACTAATAGTACACTGTCCCTTCCTTTGATCTCAACTGGGTCTCTAACTAAACTGACATGCATGAGTTATTTATGAGAGAATATTCAATTATTTGGAGAGCAGTAGTTACATGCATGCAAGCATTAACTAACTGAACTCACAATTAATTCTACAAACTATTGGAACTAATCTAACTGGTCTTAACTCAGTTAACTAAGCTAACTAATTACAAATAAAATTACAACTCATCCTTATCTCTTTAACACATGGAAAAATTCCTCAATTAATGGGATAATTGTTGCATGTCCCCACATAGACTTCATGTTTGATTTTCCACAACTAATTAACTCAAGATGAATTAATTAATTACTTTAAAAACAATTGCTAAGATCAAATTCGAATTTTTACTTCATTATTTTAGTTTAGGGACTAACTAAAATAGGAATCCATCCCAAAATTCTATTTATAGCAATGTTATTTTTAGCACTTCCATTTTTCATTCCTTGTTGCTATGTCCAACATTGGTACCCAAAGTACTATTTATAGTAGTGCTATTTTTAGCACTTCTATTTCTAGAATTTCTTGTTGCCATTTTCAACAAATTGTTCTTTATATTGTTCAAAAAGTCCTCTAAAAAATCCATTTTCACAGTAACAATGTCCATATCTATGCCTTTGTAGACTTGCATAGGTTACTCCAATGTTCTCGAGCTTTCTTAATTTCAAGCTTACTCTTGGTTTTGTTGTGATTCTTCACTACCTGAAAACACAAAATAAGTATTAGTTTCAAAATCATGAGACCTAGAGGTCTCTCTTAACACTTCATGTGTCCCTTCCTTATGTAGCATACACTCCTTCGATTTGTCCACTGAATCTTCCTCATATTCTTCAATTTTCTTATTGGTGTCCATATCCATACATTCATCATCCTTAGGTTGTTTTGGCCTCTTTTCAATCTACACAATAGTATTCAATAACTGTTCTTTAGAATAATTTAAGGTTCCATTTGTGGGAATAAATCCCACATTCACATCATCATCTTCGTAACCAAGCAATGATCCTTGTATGGTTCTCAAATGTATATCTTTGTCTGGAGCTTATTTACTTCTAAAACTTTCTATTTGCGCTTCAGTATTTTGTCCATCAACTATTTAATTGAACATTTAAGTTTTCGCTTTATTACCCATCTATGTCTTTTCCATCAAGTCATGCATTTGATTCAATGATCTCTTTCTATTCATCACCAATGCCAACTATTATGGCATTATCGTGGCCATTCTCTAGAATCTGCATCTTCATTTTCTTCTCAATTGTGAACTTCACCTTGTTCACTATAACCTACAATTTTAATAGAGTAGAGGAAGGTTGTAATAAACGAGACAGTAATTCAATCTAAAAGATGAAGCAACATTGCGCTCTGACAAATTTCATATAAGATTATAGATATGGAAGTAATAACATCCCATGGTGGATTCATTACATTGTTGAGGCATGGAATCTGGATGAATGTCTCTGATGTATACACCAAATGTGAAAAAAGCTCCTAAATGGATGGAATCCATAAGCCTAAAAGGAGTATTAATGCCCCTTTACCAGACACAGGCTCTCAAAATATTATCTCGTTGATGCTACCATAAGAGGATACTTGTTAGTCCTTGATGGATCATATTTCCACTCTACCCAACACATTACAACTACATAAGAAATTACTTTAAGACATTATCTTAATACATTATTTTAAGACGAAAATAAAATTTCATCTAAATTTTTTTAATTATTATTTTGATTATTTTAATTTAAAAATTAGAAATATTTTAATCATCTCAAGTTAAAAAGCCAGACAATTCAAGTCAAACTATAGCAGAAAAATTATGAAAGTGGAAACAAAAAGGGAACAATGAATTGAAGGATTAGAGAAACCCCTGCAAGCTAAGGAAACTATTACATACAGGTCAAAAGAGGATCAGGAGGTCGACTATGTTAGGGTCCTATAAATATAGCAATCCAGTGTGGTCATTTAGTTATGTATCCTATTCAGAGATTGTAAAAAATAATTTCCTTTTAAATTCTCTAGCAAAGAAAAGGAAAAATAAAAAAGAAAATAAAAAGCAAGAAAAAATAGAAAACAAAAGATAGAAAAATAGAAAAAAGAAGGAAAGAAAATAAAATAAAAAAATAAAATGGCATATAATAATATGCATATGCATCTATATATAATATATAATATATATATATATAAATATATATATATATATATATATATAATATATATAATATATAAAATAATATATATATATATCATATAATATATATATATAATATATATATATATATATATATATATATATATATATATATATATATAAAAAATAAAAAATATATAGATCCCAAAGTATGGACGCGCAAGTGCAAATGCCGCCAAAATCATTTTATTGTCATTTTTTATTTTTCAAATAAAAGGAAAAAAAAAGTATGACTAGATGGTTTTGTTGTTTTCCAATAAATTTATTTCACCTTTCAACGGTGGTGATGACCCCCTCCTTCATCAACGACGAGACATGGATTTCAGACCTCCCCCCGCATTATCAATGCTTAACAGAGGAGGGGAACCTGAAAATCAACCTGAATAATAAAACCCCCCACATTACATGACAGATCCTAGGCCTTTTCAGGGGGTCCTTGTCATTTACCATTTACCACTCCTACCTTCCCCCCAAAAAAAACTACCTTCCCACTCTCGGCTTTGTCGTCACCTCCACGCCTCTTACCACCATTCCCATCTATCATCCCTTTCACCAATCAATCATATCGATGTCACCTCTCACTATCTATGTCACCTCCCACCATCCATGTCATTCGACTGTTAGCTTTCAAATGACCCGCTAGTTTATAAAACAACTTTATACATTAAACTCCTCACACCAACTGATCTGTTGCAAATAAATACTTCGCTCCCAAACACGGTTACAATTCCGTTATAATGCATATTCCTCCAGCTATAAGACTCCCTTATACACCTGCATATGTTTCCCTTCTGACATTGTTTCGAATTGTGCATGTTAAGATCAAGCCATTATAAAGTTAGCAGTGAAAACTTGCAGATCATTTTCCCTTTACAACTTCAGTTGATCAAGTTACCTAATAGATTTTCTCTTTAATTCTCCTGTAAAATCCCCCATTGATCATTTTCCCTTATCTAAATCCCAATTCTTCCAAATTTTTCCTTTGCAAATCAAAACGTCTTTGCATAAGGACAAAGGAAAAATTCCTAAAGAAGATCCACTTGTACCTCCTATTCGCGATCTTGATAGAAATCCATTGAAACATACCCAATACAAAATTGCCGAGACCTAATGTGAATTCAATCTGGCTAAAAAAAAATACTTGGACAAGAGTGACTATTTGAGCATTTGGGAGTCCTTCCTTCCCTAGTTTATCTTTTTCCAAACTCATTTCCCCCCTAAATGCTCTACCTGGTGTCATCTCAAATACCTTCCAAGCCAAAAAGCAGTGATTTCCCAGAATAATGAGGTCCTTTTTTCCATTTCCCCAGAGAGTATTTTCCAAGCCTTGCAGATAAAACCCCAAACATCCCTACATCCATTTTCTATTGAGGCACTTATGAATTGTACAAGAATCTTACTTTCCCCCCAGTGAGCTCACATTTTTGAATGTGTTTTACCTAAAAATGTTGAAATTCTGAGGACAAACCCACCATAGTCTTCCTCTATCTTCCCAAAAATGTTAAGACAAGTAATCTCTATGGTTGCTAGGTTGTTATATTATCATACAAAATAGTGGGTTGATGAAGTAGTTTTAGGATTTTTATCAGTTTTTATAGTTGGTTAGAAGCCTTCACTTCTGTTCAATTATAGTTAGTATTTATCAGATATCATGCATGAGAATTTTTCAAAGTTCAAAGCTGAGGGATTTTAAAAAACCAATCAATTTTGGTTTATCTCATGTTATTTTACTAAGTAGATAGGTTCAAGTTTCAACTTCAGAAGATGGATGAACAGGGAAACCCAATGTCAGTTATTCATTGGACATCTCTAGTCAGAGAGAATACAAAATAATATACATACACATATTTTGTAGATAAATTCCTCTACACTTCCTCATGTCTACTATGCAGCAATATTATACTAAGAATATCTCTAGAAAGTAAAAAAAAATTCACTCTCGAGAGAAGTCAAAGCTTGGAGATTGTTATTTATACCAAAATTACACATAAATAAGAATATATGGGTGTGAGATTTCTCCCTACATATTACCAGTGTTCATGCCAATCAAATTATTTTCCTTAAAGTATGCTAGATAAATGTTGAATATGGATGAACTATAATTTGTGTCAAATAAGAAGAAAGCATAGTTTAAGCTAAAGCAATAGGTAGGCCCTTACATCATAAACATGAGAGTAGCAACAAAGGAAGTGGAAGTAGTTTTAAAACAAATGAAATTCAAACCCAACCTCACATGGTCCTATGATCCTTTGGGGGTAATTTCTAAGCTCAGGGTTGAATAGAAGAGCACTCCATATGTACACACACCTAGGGAAGAAATAGAACAATATTCTAACCAAGAACAATGGGAAAAAATCACACTGCAGGAGCTTTAAGAGTAGTTTTTTATTTAGTATTCGTTACAAATTCCTATATCTAAAGATAAAGAAATAAAAAGACCAAGGGAAAGTACGCCCCCCATAGAATTAGAAGCTTAGGCTGCAGATTTTCAGGTATTCAGAAGAATAAATAAATATGCACAGGCCACTACCAAATATAATAGCAAGACCGGTCCATAGGTGATTATAATTCAAGAAAATTATTTAGAATAAAGAGGTGCATGGGAGAATAATACTACGGTTTTGATAAGCACTCCTACCACTTCTCTCCCATATATAGAAGAGACAACTAGAGCTCATATCTCTTCCACTTTTCAGGTTCCACCAAAACCAAGCATTTTTACGAGGTACGGGGAAATTATATTGAAGAATGAAGATCTCAAAGCTTCCACATATTCAGAGTTTGGAAGTAGATTGCCACTACTCAAAACAAAATTCTTTCTACGTTTGACTCAAATAAAGGGAAATTTTAAATGGCCTTTTTGGAACCAACATTGCATGCCCCTAAGAGTGTTGAATATTATAAAGAATTTATATTTTTAGTAGACACTAAGAAGATTCATGCAATTGATAAAATCAATTTGCATAAGTAGGCAGGTGATATGATTTACTCAACTCTAACCAGCCTAGCCATGACTGCTTCTAAATAGGAGGTTTCATTAAATCATATGCACTCACAACCAAAGATTGAGAGAATGTCCTGTCTAGCCAAAGACACCAAAATTAAGACATTATAAGATTTAGTTGTAAGCAAGGGTATGATCGTAGTGATGTCGAGGCAACAGAGGAGATAATAAAAAACAAGAATGCAAACATTCAAGCTCTCAGGAAACAACTAAAACTTCCAACTATAGAACATCCTCAAGCTAAGGAAGTCACTAGTTTAAAGATGTACAAAGAGAAGTTTTTCAAAATAGTAGTGGAATAGAATGCTCAAATCGATAAAGTGGAACAAGACTTCGAAACACTACTAAAAGAAAAAGAGTAATGGGAGGAAGTAGGAACATCAACACTAGGAACATCAATAGCATGGACTATAACCCAACTAACAAAACAAGCATTAGTTTCAGATTCCTAAACAAATATAACTCAAGCTTTGGGGGAATTATCATTGATAAATAAAGAGGTGGAGAAATTGTCTGCAACACTCACGAAGATCAAAGAAAACAAGATAAAGGAAGAGAATGCATAGTTGGCATAAGTACAAAATAACTTCAAGTTAATTCAATAGCTTCAGAAGTATGAAGACCAAGCCATCACTATTCAAATGTTAGCTGAAGCGAAATGTAGTTTTTGGCACAATATAAATGCAAATGCTATGGAGTTGTGGCATTCCATCCAAATTATTTTTGAACAAGAAGAATTGGTTCAGATAGTTAAAGCAACAATGGAGCAAACCAAAGCTGATATTGAACAGAAGAAGCACAAAAGATCATAAGGATATTGAAATCTAAAACCATAGAATAACTTGAAGAGCTTAACATTCAGGACAGAACAAAGACAGTAATGGAAGTCAAAAGGGTTTTGACTAAGAATAATTTGATGTTGCAGTTGGATAACAAGTGCACAGAAATAGAGCTGTAAGTCAAGATATTTAACAAAAAAAAAATTGTTACTAAAAAAATGATTTCCAGCTCTCATAAACTCTAATGGAAAATTGATTCCATTAGAGAATTATCAGGATAAACTGTGCAATATATATGTAGATATGTATAAGTTTGCAAGGGAAAAAGGAGCTATCATGGAGAAGTTTTTTTGGAAGGTTTGTAGTTTGATTTAAATATTCATCATGAGATTCATCACTTGTTTTGGAGTAAACGAACTTTTCAAACCCACACTGAGGTAGATGAAATATTTAGAAACATAGTGAACTTTTATATTCCAGGTGAAGAGTGATGGGACCAATTTCTGGAATGGGTCAAACAAGTACAAAGTAGAAATTTTACAATTTTGACAACAAGATAGATAGAACGATCTCAAAAATAGCTATAGTTAGCAACAATTTTCCTTAAAAATTTCAACAAACAACCAAATTTGTCTAGAACTCCCATTTTCAAGTTTTTGTTTTGGAAATATGTGTAATTTAGTTATATATGATTTTGTAATCAGTTCCATTTGGAATCCGAAGGAAGTTCAATAGGAAGTTTATAAATATGTTGTAATAAGACTTAGTAAGGGTTGGATTATGTATAAAGAAAAGAACTCTGCATTAATGTAATTTTCGAATTATACTCAAAGTGTTCAATTTTCAAAATTACAAAGGAAGTTTTGTTCTAGGATTTTTTTTCAAACAAATGGTGATGTGTTTTCTTATGTTAAATTGCTTTCCTTTCTCAGTTTTCATATGATTTTTATCTTCCATGATTGTTGCAAGATGATTAAGAGTTTAATTGCCTTTAATGTCCTTAGATCTTGCTTGTTAGTAAATAATCTTAATGTTTTCTTCTGAGATTCAAGTATATAATTCATCTATGTATGCTTTATATTTAAATTGATTATAAATCTAATTCATTACATTCACACCATAAATGTGTTAAAATATCCAAGAGTTTTCCTACCCTTCCCTGTTACAGCTAGCCTGTTATAACTGCCCTACAAATTTGTAGTTAATTACTAATAAGTCTTATGACTCCATACCCAATGGAATTTTCCTCCATCTTTCAACCACACCTTTGAGAAAAACCAACTCGAACTTAAATCGCTAGACTAAGATCTTAAAAATAGAAATCGAAAATCAGACAGAGAGATCCCTCTCTGAAGATGAAAGGGATAGATCCAAGCTTTAAAATTGGCTTTGTGGTTACCTCTAGGTTTCTCTTCTTAGCCTTACGAAATTAGAGAGTGATAACATTTTAGCTACCATATAAGGGAATGATATTTAAAAACAAAATATTTCCCTGGTAAATATTGATTTCAGAGTTCATAGTTATTTCCTATGGGTGACAAAGAAGTAGAAGATATTTAGGCCAATTTCACCCAATATATAATAATATATATATATATATATATAATATATATATATATATAAATAATATATATATATATATATATAAATATCTTGCTGTAATATCTATTTGAAGATCCGGCTTCTAAAAATATTACACCAGATCTCATCTAGATCTGAACGACCTGAAATTGTAAATAATATTGAGAAGTTGATAAGAAAAAAGAGTTTTAGAGAAAGCCAAGCTAGCAATATTCCTTTTCCAAGATCTAATTCAATTCCAGAAAGTCTGGTAATAGTTGAGGATATTGAATTTGACTTATAGTTTGAGCACAATATTTTCAAAACCAAATCAGAAATCTTTGTCCTTGAAACAATTGTAGGCGAGACTAAATTGAGACCTTATATCTTAGTACAATAACCTGTAATTTCATAATATGATAAAGACATTCTACAACAGTTTGAAAAGCTTTAAGAATTGTTGAAGATCCTTTTGAAAATAATCATTTTTCTATTTTACGTTCTACTTCACCCTTGACCTCAACTATAGTCTCTCTTTTTTCCACTGTCCCCAATTCATCTATTATCTAGACTCCAGCGACAACAACTCACCCATTTATAATTCCACCTTATTCATCACCTTTAACATCAATCACGACTCTATTTTCATCTTTCCCTCGTTTATTAATTATGGTAGCTCGTTATGCTCCTTTGGTTTTACAGGCACCTCTGAACGCTATGCCACAAAACTATGCTCAATGCATACCTCAATTTGATAGCACTGAACCAATTAGAAAACAACAACACATAGACAAAATGAATCACTTCTGAAACTTGGAAGAGGTCGACGATGGTGATGTGAAAAAGAGGCTTTTTGCGCAAAGTTTGGCAGGGGAAGTTAGAAAATGGTTCAGAGAATTGCTAGTAGGTAGTATTGTAGATCTATAATAATTTCACCAAATTTCATTGCAAGATGAGAAGTAGAAAATAATCTTCTTGATATCTTGGCAGAATATGAAAGTTTAAGGAGAGCTCCAGGTGAAACAATTCAGGATTATTGCAATAAATTTAACAATATTTATAATTCCTTTCCAACGACAATTAAACTCACAACAAGATTAGATTTAATCCTATTTCTAGATGGATTTGATGCTGATATGGCCTATCAGTTAAGAGAGAGAAATCCAGCGACCTTAGTGGAAATGCAAAGAAATGTTTTGTAACAAACCTGGTGAAAAGTTCATGTAATAAAAGTTAGTAAAGGGAAAATAAGACCATGGGTAAGGGACATGTATTCTAAGCTGAATCTTGGGAAAGATATCCTAGTCGGCATCTCTGGATGTGGTTTTTTGCTAAGGCGATTGGTAAAGGAAAAAGAAAAGGTATTAAACGGGAAAAATGAATTTTGGCACATTTATTTATGAAAATAAAGGAAATTAGGAGAAAAGTAAGGTGAAAGGTCAGAGGTTGCATGTGAGGAGGAAATTGAAGGATGTTGGGAAAGGGTCTCGAGGGTCAATTTTGGGTTTGTTTAACCAATTTTTGAGAATAATTTTGTAAATAATGTAAAGTCTCCGTGAATTGTGGAAGTGGAGTGCGTAACTAAGTAGGAGTCAAAGGGGCTTTAGCCCCTTATATGGGTAGGTGATAAGATTGTTTTGAGATACACGCATGGTCCGAAACCATGGTATTGTATTGAAAAAAGCTATATATAGCTGAGTCATAGCAAGTCTAAGTAGGAATCTGAGATAATAGATATTGTTTTAGGTGAGTGCTAAGGTAGGAAATCTTTGTTTCATATACTTAGTTGAAAGGGGAAGGCTCCTGTAGTTGAGTGCGTGGAGACCTTGGCAAGTCCGCAGTTGAGTGTGTGATCTCCTGCAGTTGGGTGTGCAGGGTGAAAGAGTCTGTAAATTGAACGCTGAATCTAATAAAGACCGATTTTGGGAACAAATATATTGCCTCTATGAATTATTCTTATTCTATTCAAGTTATGCATTATGGTTTAATGATCCACTTTCTATGAAATTAAGTATAATTGCTATGAGAATCTATTGAATCTTTAATATCTATGCATGAACTAACTAATAATCTAATTACGTGAATATAAAGGTTAAATCTATTATGATTTCTATTGAATCAGTTAGATCTACACATAGGAATATTTGAGCTACAATGGCTTAATAACACTTATCACATGGTTTCTGGATGCAAAAACCTAGTTCTAGCAACTCCCAATAATGCTTCAGGTGAGGTCCCCTTAAGCCAATAAATGGGTCCATTGCCAGGACCGGGATCTATTTAAGAGATGTGTGATAAATGGTTTCCTACAAAGAAAGAGATTGAGAAGTAGATTGAACAAAATGTGCATGCATTCAAGGCTCAAGAGAACAGGAGGCCTAAACTATGCAAGGAGTAGTGGTTGCAAATATTTTTCTACATAGACAAAACTGATGGGTTCTTCTATTTCTTCTTTGAAAAACTTCACGAGTGGTTGTCTAAATTGGCCAATAATCAAGGGACGTGGAGTCTTGATAGTCCTATAGTGCGGAATCTTGAACTGGTGCGAAATTTGGAGGCATTAGAAAGCAATATCACACAGGTTGTGAGTATTGGATTTAATCACACACTTGGAAGTTTCATGAATTATTTCGTGATTGATAGAAATATCAACTACATTGAAGTAGAATGGAGGCTCTCTAAAGGACAGCGAGGTAATTATTTGAAATCGTTAAAGACTTGGATTAAAATGATGTTATGTAAAAAGAAGGTTATGTAGTTACCTTTGGGGTTAGGCAAAGTGGGATATTCTTTAGAAGAAATGAAGGCTCGAGCTTAGAGTACAGTTTGCTCATTGAACCCCCTTAAAGTGATGACGAAGGGATAGTGCTAACTACACTGCAAAGTGTAGTTCAGTTAATTACACATGGTATCCTGAGGATACTTCATCCATCCACTCCACCTCGACCTCCACCTCCACCTCATACACCTACACCTTCACCCCCTCCACCTCCACCTCCACTATTCAACATGGCGAATGTGATGAAGATGCCGATCTTTACAGGAGTAGGGAGCAAAGATCCTGAACAGTTTTGGTTTTTTGCAGGAGTTGTATGGACAAAAAAAGAAATTATGGATGATAACATCAAGAGAGCACAGCTGGTCACAACCTTACAAGATCACACATTGAAATGGTACATCAAGTATTTCACTGATAACCCCACCGCGACGTTGGTAGAGATCCAACAAGCTATGAACAAGGAGTTCATAAAGCCTAAGTCATAGGCACAATCGGTGATTGAGTTTAAAGAAATTCGACGAAAGGTAGATGAGATACCTTGGAATTTTGATCAAAGGTTGAAATCCCTGATTAGGCAAGCCAATATGGTAATTACAGATTCCCAACATTCCTAGGAGAAAGAATTGTTGGGACAGGGCAGAGATGCTAGAAAGGAGCAAAGCACTCCCTTACATTGAGGAAGCGTGGTAAGGAGACAACTATCGGGCCAAGGAAGGAGCACAAATCTGATAAACAAGCATGCATTGACTTGATGAGCCTCATAGAAGGGGATCTAGGTGAGATTGGAAACAAGGTAAGAGACAAACAACAGAGTTTTGGCAAAAATCTGAATAGAAGAGCATCTAGAAGGATCTGTGCGAGCTGCAGATCTAGACTAGTAGGATTCAAGTGAGCATTGGGCAAGAGAGCATGGTGACAGTGAGCCTAGCACAAGGGAGTGAGAAAGTTTTTGAGCTGGAACAAACTATGGAACTCAGAGTCATACCCTTACCAAAAGGATCTATTTGTGTGGAATCAGAGGAAGACAACATTGTGTTGAGAAAAAATAAAGACATTTGGGTGAACATAGCTATGTTGCTATTTCAGACTCTCCATGCACTACATTAGGGGGTCTCAGATGAGTTTAGGATCAGAGAGAAGCACGCCCTTGTAGTGATCAGTGAATTCAAGGTAAACAATGAACATATGTTCATGAAGAAGGCTTATGATTTGAAAGAAGAGGAAAATATGGAAGCATGAAGTAAGAGCTTGGAGACCACAATAACGTATGCACGCAATTCAATTCTAGAGTTAAACATTCCAGAGGATGCCACAGGTACAGCAAGAATCAAGAAATTGGTTGTTGTAGTCCATGCATCTGAGGATGAGATAGGAAAATTCATGTTGGCTTTCAGATGAAAATCTCAGAGCTATAACTGAAATTACAGCTGACTACTCTGCCAAAGGTCCAGGAGCATCGTAGAGCCACTATCAGGGAAAACATGGGAACTTTGCATACAATATTCATAGACTACACAATGATATTCGATCAGGCCATGGAGCTATGGAGGAATCTGCAGGAGGACCCAAACCTACAGAAGCTTAACATAGATATCTGAGAGACACAGTGCAAGTTTGATAAATTCATATTGACTTCACGCACTTTGGCACTAGTCCAATGCCTCACGTGATTGTAGGAAGGAAAATAGGTGCGCAGAGACCTTGGCAAGTCTACATTTTAGTGCACGGGTCTCTACAGTTGGGTGTGCAGGGTGAAGGATTTTCTAAATTGGACGCCGAATCTAATAAATATTGATTTTGGGAACAAATATCTTACCTCTGTGAATTATTCTTAGTCTACTCAAGTTATGAATTATGGCTTGATATATTTTCTGTGAAATGAAGTATAGTTACTACACGAATCTATTGAATCTTTAAAATCTATGCATGAACTAAGTAATAATCAGATTTCGCGAAGATAAAGGTTAAATTTCTTATGATTTATGTTGAATAGGGTAGATCTGCATGCATGAAGATCTGAGCTGCAAGGGCTTAAGATCACTTATCACGCACTCCAGATACAGAAACCTGGTTCTAGCATCCCCCAATACTGCTTCGGGTGAGACTCTAGCCTGCACTATGCAGGTTGTTGCCAAAAGGGACAACGTTTAGGGTTTTGTTGGTTGGCACAAAAAACTCTGAACCTAGGTTAGCCCCCCTTAAGACTACAAAGGAAAATAATGGAAAAATAAGAAATTAGAGGCCTCATGCATAAAAGGGCTTATGAGGATCAGTTCATGGCTTTTGTTAGTTCTAGTTTGGAGCTCTCCCATTATTCTCCCTCTCTCTCTCTCACTCTCTTTGTCACTTAGAGTTTTTTTGGAGCACTCTAGTTTGGAGCAAGGAAAGGAAAGCAAAGAAAGAAAAGATCAACGAAAGGAAAGCAAGATCAAGCAGATTCAACTGGAATACTTACATGTAACCTTTTGCATGTGTGATTTCCTAGTTGGTTTGAACATGCATGGATTTACATGTTGGCATATGATTCTCTTGCTTTTGGTGGCATGGTTTTGTCGGGTTATGACAGTGGATTTTAGCCTAGCCTAGCCTTTTTCCAGATGCCATGGTATGTCAGGATGTTTATTTTAGTTTTTGAGCTTTGGTTTGCCAGATGGATTTCAAAATTTGGGGTGGAGGTGGTCTCAATCTTCATTCCCAAAGGCCTAAGAATCCGTTGACTATTTTGGCAGGATACATGGTAAATTGAAAGGGATGAATCTTGGTTTAGAGCCTAATGATTCTAGTTTTGATAGTAGTAAAGCATGATAGTCAAGGAGACGGAAAATTCCTCAAGGATAGTGATGTATTTCGGATGGTATTCCATGTTCCATTCAGTTGTGATCGAAGCATCGATTTTGGTTAGATCACGGTTTGATGAGGGTGCAGGTGGTTTAACCTCTGTATTCCCTTGGATTTTCTATGAGATCACACATTCATACTTGTAATATGGAACAAGGGTGATAGGATGAAAGAGAGATTTGGTTCAACCATGTCTATGATCAGGTGGTATGTGGAAGTCCCGAACCTTTTTGGATTTTCCTATGATTAATAAAAGATAAGTTCTCTTACTTTTGGATTGATTTATAAGTGGATTCTATGGTTGTCACATCTTTGATATTTGTATGGTTTTATGATGGTTATAAGCATGGTTGAATGACTGGTTCATGTCTTGTTTATTTCATATATTTAATTGTAATTATTAAATGGATGGATGCAAGACCTAATTGATGATGTAGTAGTTCAGTGGAGAAGGAGGTGATGCTTCCGGTTATGTTTCATAAGTTGTTTCAGTTGTTTATGCTTTGTCTTGTATCCTAGACCTATAGGTTGTATTGATTCCAAGTGTTTAATAGAATGTCGGTCTCGGTTAGGGATTATCCAGCCTAGTCCCGAGAGTGATTTTTTATTGATCAACATTTTTATTACGTTCTTAATGAATTCTATAAGTTACAACAAGTTTTGGGCAGAGGCCAAGATTTTGGGCTACAAAATTGGCTTAAATACTGGGGTTGCTGGCACAAAACTAGCAATTTTTTTCCACAGTCATTAGCAGGCAGGCCAGCGAGAGTGACTTTAGGTGTTTGGCTACTCCCTTGCCCATAGCATGAGAGTTACTATGGCTTAAGAGTTGCAGAATAATAGGGGGACCTAGGGACAAGCTATCTGAGTGATTGACTTGTCTCCCGAGGGCTCCCTTGATGATGTTAAATGATTGTATATGATGTTTCATTTATTCCACTTCCTTAAAGTGACATAGGAGGTCTAATTAGATTGTAATAACATCTTTGCTCATGTTTTCCTCGGTTGTCATTGTTAATTTGGGTTGACCTGGGAGGGGGTGCTATAGATTGGTATCAAAGCATGGTTATGCTCTCTTTGGGTCATATCTGGTGCTATAGATATGGGTGAAGGTGTTGGCCATGCATGCATGTCAATTGTGTGTGTGGCTCTTACATTTGTGCTCCATGTGCTAGTTGAACTACATCATATTTAACATGGTAGTAGTAAGGTTATCATGAAGAACTTGATGTCAGTTTTATGGAATGCATCATCATGAGTATATGACTGGTTATACAATTATATGTAGCTTGATTACATCCTTTGTATGTTGGGTTGCATTCTTGGTTATTTGATTACATGCATTAGTATTGTAGGTTGATTATAAGAATTGATCTCTTATGCTGACTACATGCAGTTATGCATATGTATAGTTGACTAGGCATTGCTTATGGATATGGATAGTTACATGAGGAAATGTCTATACTCGAGTAATGCTTGTTGTCATGCATGAGTTCATAGCATGCATTTTTGATACGACCTTGCATTGATGTCTAGACTCTAGTTAGTATGATGGTTAGACATTAATGCACTCATTGATATATGTCTATATGTTATTATGGGTATGTTGTAAATGCATCATGCTGATTTGATGATTTTTCAGACAAGGTATCCTCCTCGAGTATGTTAAGGTACATTGAACGTTATTTGGTTTAGTTGACATAGTATGCCTTGCACAAAAGAGATGAAATGGCTAGCAAGGTGGTAGACTACATAGAATCTCCATATGGATTAGATGAGAAGTGTGGTGTGGGGTACTCTTATAACTTGGAAAACACATTGAAAATCCTAAAGGAAGAAATAACGAGTTGAAACAAAAACAATGACAAAATCATGTAGGCACAAGAGAAAAAAGTAGAGATGAATGTGGAATTACTTCAGAGTTTTTCAGATTTGCAGCGACAGGGACCTCTTGGGATCAGCCATGGACATGAGGCAATAGGTCTCATAGTAGACATAGGTCAGATATATTTGACACTATTAGAGAGGAAGGATGTTGGACAGTTTAGATAGGAGGGGTGACAGACACAGGTATTACTCTAGTTCTGGTTCTGACAGACATCATGTTTGTCATCATTATCATACATAAATAAGGAATGATAGGGGATACTTAAAAAGTTAAAGAAGGAAAATCCACCTATATTTGATGGAGAGATGAATAAATCACAAGATGTGGAGGTTTGGTTGCTTGGAATGAAGATATTATTTAGATTACACGATTACTCAGAAAACATGAAAGCATGGATAACCCTTTTCAATCTCAAAGGTAAAGTAGATATTTGGTGGGAAGATGTGAAGAATGTCAAGGACATACATGAGGATGATTTGGCCTGGCACATGTTTGAAAGGATATTCAAGAAGAAGTACTTGTCTGATAGGTACTATGATGATAGAGCTAAGGTGTTTTCTGAGTTGTGGATGAGTTCCATGACAGATGAGGGGTATACTAACAAATTTTGGAGCTCTTGATATATATGCCTTACCTCAGAGAGGAGAAGGCCAAGGTTCAAAGATTCATCAGTGGATTTCCAGTTGCATACAAATACCAGATTGACTTAGATGATCCTAGATAATTGGAGGAGGCCATCAAAAGTTTAAGCATTGTTATGAGCAGTCGAGGCACAAAAGTGAGCCGAAACATGACCTAAAAATAAATAAAAAAGCTAAAGGAAAATGGATACTAAAGTGAGGAAGACCTCAAGATGCAAATGATAAAGATAATGGAGTTCCTTATAATAGATTCAATATAGCTAAGAAGTGACACGGAGAGAACCAAGCTATAGGTGATGGTAGGGAACCATTGCAGTGTTGGATATAAGGTAAGGACCATTGTAAGAGGGATTGTCTGGAGTATCAGAGTGGTGGTAGACCCCAGATCTACATTGCGCAGGAGCCACATACAGTTGGTGATGTTGGTCATAGAATTCCTTAGATTTATGCAGTTGTAGACAATAGACATGAAAATCATCAGGCTTCGATCATTGAGATGGATGGTAAGCTTTGTGATCAAGTTTTTTCTATTTTGATTGATATAACTATAGTTATATTAATCCTGACCTAGTGAATACGTGTGGATTGAGAAAAGAAGTGCATGAAAGTCTTGGTTGGTAAAGTTGGGTACAAGTACAAAGAAGCGAGTTTACCATTAGGTATGACATTGTGCATTTGAGTTAAATGATATGCCTAGAGTAGCACATTTGAATGTATTGGCATTGGGATCATATAGTATGATTTTGGGTATGGATTGGTTATATCTCTACACAACCAAAGTGGATTCCTTCGACAAGGCCATCGATTATGTGGATGATAGTGGCTAAAAGAGGACCTTGTAGGGAAAGAAGAAGCCTACATCAGTGAGGATGGTTACCGCTATGCAAGAAAAGCGTTGTTGAATAAATGATTGTGTGATGTTTATAGTACACATTTATAGTGACAAAGGTAAGGAGGTTGAGGACATCGATGTGTTGAGAAGGTACATAGGTTTGTAGGAGTTTAGGGATGTAGTTCTAGAGGACATTACAGAGATTCCACCTCACAAGGACATTGAATTTTCTATTGAGTTAGTGCTAGGGTCAACTCCAACATCTAAAGAAACTTATAGGATGATAACACTTGAGTTTGTAGAGTTGAAGTTGCAGCTAAAGCAATAGTCGGAAAAAGGTTACATCACACCTAGTGTTGTTCGTAAAGAAGAAAGATGGTACTCTCAGATTGTGCATTGATTATAGGTAGTTGAATAAGGTCATGATCAATAACAGGTACCCAATGCTGAGGATTGATGATTTGTTTGATCAGCTAAATGGAGTAGCAATGGTCTCTAAGATAGACTTGAGATCAAGATACCATCAGGTGTGCATTAAGGAAGAGGATATCTTCAAGGCTACATTTAGGACTAGGTATGGGCATTATGAGTTGTTGTTGTTCCATTTGGATTGACTAATGCTCAAGATACATTCATGTGTTTTATGGATAGTGTGTTGCGTCCATATTTGGGTAAGTTGTTTTCTATTTATTGATGACATACTGGTATATTCTAAGAATGAGGAAGAACATGCCAAATATTTAGCAGCAGTGTTGATAGTTCTAAGAGAGCATCAGTTGTATGGTAATCTTAGCAAGTGCAACATCTTTTACACTGTGTTACACTACTTTGGTCACGTTGTCTCCAATGAAGGAATTGCAATAGATCCAAAAAAGATAAGGGCCATCATGGAATGGGTAGCTCCTAAGAATGTAGATGAGGTGATATAATTCATGGGATTGGAAATTTACTATAGGAGGTTCATAAAGAACTTCTCACACATTGCATATCATATCACATCACTGTATCAGAAAGGTAATAAGTTTGAATGGACGATGAATTGTGAAGATAGTTTTGAGCAACTTAAGAAATTATTGACACATGCCCCAATGCTAAAGATTACAAATCCAGACACAGATTTTGTAGTGTGTAGATATGCTTTCAAGAGGGGAATTGGTGGAGTTATCATGCAAGAAGGAAATGTAGTGTGCTATAAGTCATAGAAATTGAATGAGCATGAGAAAAAATATCCAATGCATGATCGTGCTCTAGCAGTGATTATACATAAATTGAAGATGTGGAGACATTATCTTCTGGGTAAGAGGTTTACATTAATGAGCGATCACAGTTGGTTGAGGTATTTTTTTGACCATTTGAATCTAAATGCCAGGAAAGATAGATGGGTGGCTCCCCTTAGTGAGTTTGACTTCAAAATCAGACACATTAAAAGGAAGGAGAATTGGGTTGCAGATGCTCTTAGCAATAAGGTATAGGTAAATCATATAGCATCTATAAGCTCCTATGGGACAAAGTCACAAGATAGGATATTACATGTAGGACAATGGGATGAAAATAATGTGGAGATGATGAACATGCTAAACTAGAGTACAGGCACATGTATAGGTACATGGGAGCAGGATGCAGAGTATTGTCTCATGACAGATGGCTTGGTGAGGTTTCAAGACAAGATCTATGTGTTGAATTGCAGTGAGCTCATACGGAAGTGAATAAGTTTTACTATTGGTCTAATATAAAGAAGGGAGTGAGCAAGGTAGCTCGCTTCATTCCTGTGAAGACTACATATTCAACTAGTGAGGTAGCATAGGTGTTTATCAAAGAAATAGTGTGAATACAGGGTATTCCAAAGAAGATTGTGTCTGACAAAGATGTAAAGTTCACTTCCAAGTTTTGGAAGGGGCTATTTGCAGGCTTGGGTATAGATTTGGCCTTCAGTAGAACTTATCATTCACTGATTGATTCTTGGACAAAGAGGGTCAACTAGATCTTGGAAGATAGGTTGAGGATGTACGTGATGCACTAGCAGAAGAAATAAGAGGAGTATCTTCCATTGGTGGAGTTTTCATACAATAATGGTTATCATAAGTCCTTGAGGATGAGTCCTTTCAAGGCATTGTATGGACGAAGTTGTAACACTACCATCAGCTAGAGTGATCTAATGAATAGGGTACTTATTGGGTCAGACATGCTGACAGACATGGAGTAGGAAATTCAGGTTATAAAGAATTATATCAAGGAAATATAGGATAAACACAAGAGTTATGAAAATTAGCACAATATTTTCAAAGCGTTTTAGGTTGGGGAGCATCTGTATTTGTGCATCAAGCCCAAGAAAATGTCTTTGAGGATTGGTTCATGTGCCAAGTTGGCACCACGATATTGTAGGCCTTTCAAGATCCTTGAGACGATTAGACTAGTGACATATCGACTTTCACTACCTCCAACAGTGAAATTCCATAATGTTTTCCATATTTCATTGCTTAAGAAGTATATAAGGGATGTTGATCATGTTAGTGATTGGTTTGTATTACACGGGGAGCAAGAAGGATATTTCCAGCTAGAGCCTCAGTGCATATCGCAGTAGAAACAACTCATGCTTAGGAATAGAGCCATAGAGAAATTTAAAGTGTAGTGTAAGCACTTTGGGCTTGAAGAAGCTACCTGGGAGATAGCAGATTAAATGTGAGCCCTATATCCTTCATTGTTTTCAGGTTGAAGCAAAGCAGTTTTGGTTTGATGTTGGTTTATGTTTGGCATATGTTTTTCTGATATTTTGATATTTGCATATGTACATGTTACAAAGCTCCAGTATGCAGTATGACTATAGTATTGTCATGTTTTCATGATGGTTTTCTTTTGAGCAGGTTCTTCATTGTAAACATTGCAACATGCTAAGTTGTAAAGATCCATAGGAAGTATGTTTTCTTTTCATCAGTTTTATTGAGGTCTTGGTGTGCTTTAACATCGACGACAGTGTTCCCCAAGGGGGAGGGTTCTGTAATAGCCTTGATGAAAAGTTCATGTAATAAAAGTTAATAAAGGAAAAATAAGACCTTGGGTAAGGGACACGTATTCCAAGTTGAATGTTGGGCAAAGATATCCTAGTGGGTATCACTAGATGTGTGTTTTTGGATAAGGAAATTGGAAAAGGAGAAGGAAAAGAAATTTTGGAACATTTATTTATGAAAATAAAGGAAATTAGAAGAAAAGTAAGGTGAAAGGTCATAACTTACATGTGAGGAGGAAATTAAAGGAAAATAATGTAAAAGGAAGAAATTATAGGCGTCATTCATAAAAAGGCTTCTGACGATAAGTACATGGCTTTTGTCCATTCAGGTTTGGAGCTCTCTCATTATTCTCTTTCTTTCACTCATTCTCGTGGTCACTTAGAGTTTTCTTGGAGCACTCTAGTTTGAAGTAAGGAGAGGAAAGGAAAAGCAAGCAAGAAACAATGAAAGGAAAGCATGATCAAGCATCTTCATAAGGAATACTTGCAGGTAACCTTTTGCATGTGTGATTTCCTAGCTAGTTTGGACATGCATGGCTTTGCATGTTGGTGTATGGTTCTCTTGCTATTGGTGGCATGGTTTTGTCTGGTTATGATAGTGGATTTTAGCCTACCCTAGCCTTCTTCTAGATGCCATGGTATGTTGGGATGTTTATTTCAGTTTTTGAGCTTTGGTTTCCCATATGTATTTCAGAATTTGGGGTGGAGGTGGTATCAAGGTTCATTCCTAAAGGTCTAGGAATCCCTTGACAAGTTTTGGCGGGATACACGGTAATTCCTGAGGGAGAAGTATCTCTTTAGGGCCTACTAATCTAGGTTTAGAATGTGGTAGAGCCTGAGAAATAAGGAAATGAAAAACTCATTAAGGATAGTGATGGATTCTAGATGGAATTCCAAGTTCTGTTTGGCTGTGATTGTCACACCAGTTTTGGTGTAATGATGTTTTGATGAGGGTGGAGGTGGTTTAACCTCTAGGTTCCCTTGGTTGTTTTATGAGGTGCTACATTCATGCTTGGAATATAGCATTGGGATGATTGGCTAAAAGAGAGATTTGGTTTAGCGATGTCTATGGTCGTGTGGTACATGGAAGTCCCGAACCTGGTTGGATTTATCTGTGATTAATAAAATCTAAGTTCTCTTACTTTTGCACTTATTCATAAGTGGATTTAATGGTTGTCATATCTCAGATATTTATATGGTTTTATATTGGTTATAAGCACAGTTGAATGACTGGTTCATCTCATGGTTAATTCACGTATTTTCTTGTAACTATTAAATGGATAGATGCAAGACCCAATTGATGGTGTAGTAGTTCAATGGAGAAGGAGGTGATCCTTCTGGTTATGTTTCAAAAGTTTCTTCATTTTTTTATGCTTTGTCTTGTATCTTAGACTTGTAGGTTGCATTTATGCCACATGTTTGACAGAATGTCAGTCTTGATTGGGGATGCTCAAGCCTAGTCATGAGGGTGAATTTTTATTGATCAACATTTTTATTATGTTTCTAATGAATTCTGGAAGTTACAACAAGTTCTGGGCAGAGGCCAAGATTATGGGCTAGAAAAGTGGCTTAAATCTGAGGGTCATGTTGTAGCGGTTGCAACACCCTCCAAAATTTTGGCCTACATTCAATTTCAAAGCTCCCTTCATTTTTTACTCGATGTTTGTGACACTCAGGCTCACCCCATGGGTTCATGTGAGTATTTTCACCCACCTTGCTTGACGTTCAATTGGGTAGCTTTTACGTGTTGGTAACAATGTCTCGCTTGCAACCATGTTTTGGTCATACAAAATGTCTCTGCTTCATGTGTACATGTTGTGTTCGCAATGTAAATATTTCTCACACTCACACATAGAATTGTATACATTGTCACACAATCGTCATCGCGGTCGTCCAAAGGTCAATCACAAATGTTGCGCTTGTCGATCCACACTATCAGTCAGTCATGTTGAGCATGTGTGTCTAGATGGTTTGAGTCATCTCATCATCAAGTCATGTGAGTGTGTGTTTGAAAGGTCGGGTATGCAAATTTTTACTCGCTCACATACTTAGTCTTTTTGCTGAAGTTCTGATGACCAGATCACCCTCTAAAATCCAGACCTTCAACTAACCATCGACTCGACCGGTTATCACCTAAAAAACATAAAAGCATGCAACAAGCCATTTTAAGTTGTGTTTCTTGCAAGTTGATCAATCAAACCTCCTGTTGGTTAACCGGAGAAGTATGACTAGGTAGTTGCCCCAGGATTGACTCTCTTCCAAAATTGCGCAGAGGTTGCAGACCATGCTCACTTCGCTAATTGAGAAAATTGCATAGACAAGTTTGATAGACACTAAGTGCCCGTCCCTATCACCCTCAGAAAATTGCACAGTTTTCCCAGCTAGTCACCCTCAAAAAATTACATAGTTTTCCCAGCCAGTCACCAGTTAGTTGGTCAATTGCTCACCCAGAAAACTATGCAGATTTCATGACATAGCCCTCTATAGCTCAACAGTCCACTCAATTTAGAAGCTATGCAGAGGTGGTCAACAGGTCAATCTCCCAACATTTGTGCAGCTTTTCCCTCTAGGATCTCCTAGTATCCACTTCCAACTCCCTTCAGGAACTGCGCAATTTTAGTTTCTAAGCTCCCACAGCCCAGTGCCAGCTCCCTCCAAGAATTGTACAATTTCTCCTACTAAGCTCCTTATGCCTGCTCACTCTAGAAATTGTGTAGGTTTTTCCTACCCAACCCTCTTGCAGCCTACATTGCTTCTCCCAAATTTGCACAGATTTGTCTTCTAGTTGAGGCAAACCCCGTGGAAAGTCACTGCCGATCTAGATTTTCCATTATTGTCTCCCAGTGACTTCTAGGTACTTTTCACCAGCAGTGCTCGAAGCCTGCATCCTAGCTTGAAACATGCCATGCATTTTTTTGTAACCTTATCTTCTGCCTCGGTCACCTGCATCTGAAAAAATCATGCATTATGGTAGACTAGGGGGTTTATGGATTTACTGTCATCTCATCATGATTGACTGCAGATACAGGTACAGAAATAAACATGGTGCAATGATGAATGGGATGAATAAGATGAGTACATGGAAAATGACATGTTTGCAAACAGACAAACAAATGATGCATATTAAGAGATGTGTTCGCAAATGGATGACCACACATAGATGTGTTCGTGGAAAAAAGAATGAATGAACATGCGAAGATGTGTTCATGGACAAACAAACAAACATACACCTTTCACGAATGGATGAACATGTCAAGCATGCCAAAGTACAAGAAAGGAGCAACGTGCAAATGGAACATCAAGCGAACCCAATGAACATTTAAGACTTCATGCACCTTGTCATGTGGAGGTGAAATTGTGAGACGCCATGAGGACATCCATCACCCAGCAGTACAAATGTAACAACACTGTCATGTCGAGTTTTTTCATGAATCATGTCATCCACACCACTATTGTGGACCATATTGTTGATCAATGTAATGTAATGTGGAAGTCAAAGTGACCCACCCATCATATGAAGAGCCATGTAAAGTCAAAATATCATGAAAGTCAAACAATCACGAGGGAAGTTGAACAGTCACAAGTGTTAGTTTTACCCTTGGCTATAAATATCCCTCATTTGTACATGTAAATGACTTTTTCACCTTGGCTCCTCCCACATAGCCTTGAGAGGTTGTAATATTTTCTTTGAGGAGTAAGTAGTGACTCCAACACCCTTTCCATGGGGTTAGTGATGAATGGTAAATCGATGTTTCTTGGATCTTTCGCTTAATTTAGAAGCCTACTAATAGGCCATCACGTTTTCACACATGTTGTAACTATTTCTATGATTTGTCTTGAACACTTGTAATACATGTTTCTTTAGCCTACATTTAGCACTTGAATTCATTTAGCTGTTATAATACATATCTTAATGAAAAAGTGTTGTAAAAGTTGTTAACATTGTCCTACCCTTGTTGGTTACCCCCCAGACATCAGACAAAACCTTTCACATAAACTCTCTATAACGACCATCTCACTCGCACTGATTTTCCACTGAGTGTTGTACGTGCCATCCTCCCTTGTGTGTTGTGGCTACCACATCCATGTGGATTTCTCCTCTGGAAGTTGCACACGTCCTATTGTGTTGTGTGTTCCTAACAAAGTTAGCCTTCCTCCCATCCGACTTGGGACTCACTCCCACCCTCTTTCTGTGTGGTGAAAGAACCTTGATAGAAGTAACGCTATTAATCACCAGGCACATGAACCTTGCTACTCAAAGACAAAGCAGACCACTTTCTTGTACTGACCAACAGGAGCTAAGGAAAACATTTAAGATAATGGAAATTGGGCCATCATACCGAATGGTATTCCCACATGTTGGGTTGTGTTATATTCTTTCCACGACTAGCCCACGTAGTAAACCGGGGGGTTAGAGGGGGGGGGGGGGGTCATAGGGGTTTCGAGGTGTACCTGTAACCCCACTTTATGGGGTTTGTGGCAGGGCCCCTGAAAATTTTGGTTTTGGACCCTTTGTTAGGTTGGGCGGACCCACCTATGGTTTTGTGCATGATTTTTGCACATGTCTTTTGGACGCGATGGTTTTCAGTCCATCGTATTGGATGCTTCAACATGTATAAATATGTATAATAAAATTGAAAGGAACATAATGAAAAATCAAGTTGGTAGTCCTAGTTTTGGGATCCAGGGGAAAATCTCTGTGTATATGTGTTTTATGTGTTATGCTCTTGCATTGTTTATTTTATGTGTTTTAGAATTCATATGTAGGTAATTTCTATACGGGGTTAAAACCTACATCTGGTATCAGAGCTATTTTGGCTTCAAGGGGATGCCTTCATTACTGAGGGGTTTCGCTCGGGCCTATGGTAGACCCTGTTCAATGGGAGATCCGCGAGATCGATTCTGGTGGTGAAAGAAGATGGCGAGTAGGGGAAAGATAGAGATCGAGAAATTTAATGATCAAAGTATTGAGTTGTGAAAAAGAAAGATGGAGGATCTGTTGGTGGATAAAGATTAGTGGATTGTAGTAGATCTGGGTACTAAACCAATTAGAGTGTTCGATGAAGAATAGAAGAAGTTGGATCGGAAGGCAAAGAGCACAATACGATTGTGTGTCTAAGATTCAGTATTGCTGAATGTATCAGGGGAAGCTACGTAAAGGCTTTGTGGGACAAGTTAGGGAGTTTGTACCAATCTAAGTCTCTGGTGAATAAATTGTTCCTGCAGAAAAAGTTGTATAACTTGAGGAAGAAAGATGGAGACTCAGTGATAGAGCATCTGAATGCATTTAACAATGTAGTAAGCCAGTTAGCATCTGTTGATATTAAAATTTTAGATGAAGACAAGTGCATCAGTTTGTTATGTTCTCTACCACATTCATGGGATAGTCTAGTTATTGCAATAGGCAGCAATATGACTGCCTTACAGTTTGATGAAATAGTCTCAGCCTTGCTGACGAAGGAGATGAGATGGAAAAATATGGAGAGCCAGAATGGTGATGCCTTGTCTGTACGAGGACGGTCCCAGAACATAAACAAAAATAAGATCGAGTGGGAGATCTAAATCTAGAGGGAGATCTAAATCTCCAGGAAAACCTAAAAAGGTGGTGTGCTGGAAATGCGGAAAGGAAGGGCACTTCAGAAGGGAGTGTAAATCTAAAACTCCTGATAAAGGAAAGGATCTGATGAGACTCCTTTTGCAGAGGCGAAAACCACCTCAGATAGAGGTGGGGATGTGTACTTGGCTTCTTCAAGTACACATGTAGATCATGAGGCATGGTTGATTGACTCAGGTGCATCCTTTCACTTCACTCCCCATAGAGAGTGGTTCTGCGTGTATGAGAAATATGATGGCGATGTCTT
>APFE031250647.1:81711-96699 GCA_000404065.3 Pinus taeda
TCTGTGTATATGTGTTTTATGTGTTATGCTCTCGCATTGTTTATTTTATGTGTTTTAGAATTCGTATGTAGGTAATTTCTATACGGGGTTAAAACCTACACCACACCAATCGGCGTGAGGTCTTGTTGGGAGTTCATACCAGGGTGATCCCTTGAATGTTGGCCGGTCCAACATTGTCAACATTTCTAGTGCTAGAAGGAGGGCCACTAGTTGTTTATGGTTGAATGTCCTCTCGCACCCACTCATCAATCATTTGGTCAAGGAAGTAACATGCACTCCATCTCACCTAAGTGTGACTCTGCAGTTGGTTAGTCCTCACATCCCAGGATTAAGCAATAAAGTTCATGTTAGCACCTTTGCTTTGTTTGTCCCATCACATGTCAGTTCACAAAAGCAGTTGGATTGATCCCAGGAATACAACATCTTCCATACACATCAAGAATGCAAAAAACCACTCCCTCAGGTGTTGTTGTATCATCAATGTAAGAAGCAGTTCTTGCCACACTTGAAGGTGTGGAAAAAGTTGTTGAAGATAGAGAGGAACCTCTAGTCATCTAACAGGGAGAATCAGAAACCCTCGTGATTGTGTACTTAGAATCTAGTATAGTAGGTGGAGGGGAAGGAAGAAAAGGAGCTGGAAGCAAAGATGAACCAATAGAATTAGAGCGGAACCATCATATTTTGAAGAAGAGGAGGAGGACGAAGGAGAAGAAGACATGGCTGACCAAAATATGGAATGGATGACTCAAGGACCATTGGTTCTCCTGGGTGCTTTGCACAAGATGCTAAAGTTGCCAAAGAGGATGATTATAAAGTTTGACCCTAACAACAAAGTGAAGGTAGAAGATCATTTGGAAAACTTCTACATACAGCTGGAGAACCTTGAGGTCCGGTACGACGATGTAGCATATAGATTATTTCCATGTACGTTGGACGGTCACATAGTGAAATTGTATCATAGCCTGCCCGTCAACTCCATACAAAACTAGGGTGCATTCAAATGCATGTTTTTGGAAAAGTTTGTCGATGACAAGACCCTAGCCATGTTGCTCAAAGAGTTAGGAATCTTGAAGATGGAGGGGAAAGAAAAGGTAAAGACTTCAATGAGAGGTTTCTGTGCATATTGAACAAGTTTACAGTGGACACAAAACCTCATTACTCCATCACTATTGATTACTACATGTCCCAGCTGCTGACCAACATTATGCAGTTTGTCAAGCGAGTTCTGCAACCAGTGTTATTGGAAAACTGCGAAGAGGAAATCATTTTTTAGAAATACCTACACACGATTGGAGTCATCAAGGATGATGAGCCAACAAATGAATCTAGGGATAGAGCATAAAGTCCTGGGAAGTGATGAGCAATTGTAGAGACAATGAACAAGTGGTATTGAAACCCTCACTTGCCTCGTCAAGAACTTGACATCAGAAGCATCTGAGCTTAAACAACGAAAAAAGGACATGTCTGTGAGCAACCATCCACCAAAATAGAGACAAGGAAGCATGTTATTAGGAAGTAATTGTTACTCAACTAAAACTGCGTAGAGCTCTATGTTCTAGATAAAATGGTGTGCGAACAACCAATTGTGTTCATTTCATGAAGAAAATCACTCAGAAAAGTCATGTTCGGACTGGAAGCGAGCTACAGGCTCAGTATGAAGATGCACACTTGACACAGATAGTAGTATGCAAGGAAATTCAGGAGATATGGATGATAATTAAGATGTTGTGCCTGATGAGGCATCAAGCTCTAGGCATGTGGTAAACATGCATCAGTTCTTGCAAGAATCACTGAAGACAAACACTGAGAAACAGTCTCAAAAGAAAAATGATCGTTACGATCTTAGAAGTAAGGGGGCTCCCATTACAATTAGGGAAGTGAAAAGAAGTTTGAACTACTAAGGAAGGTTGATCCACTAGCCATCCAAAAGTAGAAAATGCCAAGCAAGCATGGTAATAAAGTGGCAAACAGGAGTACCTCCATGACCATCAAATTGCAGAATACTCTGTCGGGTAACATGATCACCAGTCTTACCCTGGACATATCGGTGAGCCTATCCCCTCTCGATTACAACATTATGGATGACGTGAAGAAAACTCCCATGAACATCAGTTTGTTCGAATTAGCTAAGATCCAGAGTCATCGAGACATCTTTCGGCATGCATTGGGATAGACAACAACATAGAGCATAAACTCTACGAGCAAGGGAGCAAGCACACCTCCTGGATCACTTCCAACTGTGCTAAACACACTATAGATGGAAGAAGAAAACTCAGTTTTCCCTCCATTCCCGCTCTCATTCAAAATTTTCAACTGTAATGTGCACAATTGCTTGGTTGATTCTGGCATGACAGCCAACGTCATGCCACTCTCCATTGCCTAAAAGATCAATATGCAATGGAGTAAGACATCCGCACAAATCATCCAACCTAATCAAACATCTGTACCATCCATTGGTTAACTACGAGATGTGATCATATGAGTATCTCAAGACAGTCGAGTCCACTAGTGCATCAACATTATTATTGTGGACATACCAAAAGTGTGTGGCTTACTACTCAGCAAAGACTGGTCAACCAAGTTGAATGGATGGTTCATACACACTGGTTGCACATGTGGCTTCCATACAAGGGTAAAAAAATCAAATATGGGTGTTATTCGAGAGGTATATGAAGCACAATGTCACTTCCATCAATCATGAAAATAAATCATTGGCCTTTGCAGAACTCATGTTTGGAAACTACATCCTAGAAAGAATGTTGGGGTGTTATCCTCCACGGTCAACCCCAACCCTACCAGACACATATCTCGATCTCCTTCCTTGCCCAACTGATGGAAATGAAGCATGTACAATACATTGTAACAATAGTAGAAGTAGTGCAAGCACGTCAAACCATCCATGTACAGACAAGTTGTGGACCATGTATTTCGATGGATCAAAGACACAGGATGGCTCAAGAGGTGGGTGTATTTTGATCAACCCAAACTACAGGAAACATCTAATTTCAAGTCTCTTAGAGTTTGAGTGCACAAAAAACATTGCTGAGTATGAAGCGGTCATGTTGGGCTTGCAGAAAGCCATCGACCTCGATGTGGTTGCACTCAAAGTGGTAGGTGATTCAGAGATAGTGGTATGGCAGGTACATAACACCATTCACTGTTTATCATTGCATCTCAAAATTTACCAACAAGAGGTATGGTGACTGATCTCTAAGTTCCGAGAATTTAACATCACTATTATACCATGTATGCACAATGCAACTGCCAATCCTTTGGAAAATGTATCCTCTAGGATGTCACTGATTAGGGATAGATTTACTATTGAAATTCTATATAAACCATCTATCCTGGATAATATAACTAACTTACATGTGTTTAATGATGATCAACAGATACTGCATTTCATGGCCAACCCTGAAACCTTCAAGAATGCAGCGATAGATGAAAAAGAGCATGAGAAATCTATGCAAGTAGAAGCTGGTAGCAAGAAAGGCCACCTCATCCCTAAGTGAGTGGCATCACTGGAAAATATTTATAACTTGTAGGAATGCTTTCAAGGGCCGAGGAACAACAAAACCCATAGTTCCACTATGATGCATGAGTTGATCAACCTGGGAACATAAAATAAATTGAAGTTCATAAATCTCGATACGTGTTGCATGCAACAAGAAAATCAAGCCTTTTTCCACTTGTTCAAACAATACTAGGATATGTTTGCGTGGGCTTGTGATAGTCTGAAAACTTATGACACACGAATAATCCAACACATCATTCTAATCAAAGAAGGGGTCAAGTCATATCAACAGAAGCTGAGGAAAGTACATCCATCTCTTGAACCCCTCATACAGAAAGAGCTCACCAAGTTGTTGGATGCACAGATCATATACAAAGTTTGTTATTCTACTTGGGTTTCAAACCTTATTCCTGTATGCAAGAAGTCTGGGGAAATCAGATTGTGTGTTGATTTCCGGAACGTGAACTACGCCTCGGACAAAGACAACTACCTCATGCCATCTATGGAGCACATTCTGTAAACAGTATCTGGGGCACATATGTTTTCCTTACTCAATGGTTTTTCAGGATACAATCAAGTTTTAGTAGTAGAACTTGACAAGCTCAAAACTACCTTCCATACCAAGTGGGGTATGTTTGCATAGAGATGAATGTTGCTTGGGCTTGTGAATGCAAGCACAACCTTTCAGTGCACTATAGACATCACCTTCCATGGAATCATCAGACATAGCGTAGTGGTATACCTTGATGATGTGATTGTATTCTCAAGTAAACATGAGGACCACATATGCCATCTGAAGAAAACTTTTGAGCAATGTCAAAAAGATGGGATTTCCTTGAATCCCAAAAAGACCATATTCACATTGTTTGAGGGGAACCTTATTGGACACGCTGTTGCCAAAAGTGAGACCAAGGTTTATCTAGACAGTGTCCGGACAATTACACAGATCCCTCACCCAGTCGACAAGAGAGCAATGCAGTCCTTCTTGGGCAAGATAAACTTCCTCTAGAAGTTCATCTCAAATTATGCATAGATAGTCAAACACATGTAGGACATGACCAAGAAGGATGCAGTCTATAGCTTGGGAAAGAGGTAAAAATGTGCATTTAACTGTATCAAGTAGGCTATTGCAGAAGCACTTGCACTCTACAACCTAGACTTCAAAAAATACTTCCTACTAGACACCTTTGCCTTCGATAATTCGCTCGCTGCAGTACCCACTCAAAAGGATGAGATGAAAGATGAATGTCCCATCTCCTTCATGAGCGCAAGCATGCAGGGACTTGAACTCAACTAACCCTCCATTTAAAAACAATCATATTAAGTTTACAAGGCAGTGAAGCACCTGAGACCCTACTTGCTAAATAACCACTACATAGTCTATGTCCCTCACCCAGCAGTCCGCACACTACTTTTATAATAAGAACTAGGTGAATGACGTGTGAAATGGATGACATGCTTGCAAGAGAATGATCTTGACATCAAGCCAATTCACACGGTCAAAGGCCATGGGCTCTGTAGAACTAGAGCTGAAGCAATACACACACACGAAGAGGAAGAAGAAGAGCTCGCCGGCTAGGAGTAGGAGGTTGAAATGTATGATGCAGTGCGAGAAACACCCACTGAAGATAAAAAATCTTCATATGCAGATGTGTGCCAGTACTTTGAGCATGACACTGTACCCTATCACTTTTCCATCAGATGGAAGAGGGCTTTGTGTCTCAAAGGTTTAGCATATCAATCGGTGCATGGAGTGCTTTACAGGAAGCACAACAACGGAGTTTTGCTCAGGTAGCTGGAGGCACATGAATAATAGTAGGTACTACAAGATCTGCATGATGGACCCGCTGGGGGTCACTTTGCGGGAAACACCATTGCACAAAAAGTTATGCGAGTGGGGTTTTACTAAACCACATTATTCAAGGATGCACATGCTTACACCCACAAGTGCCCAGTTTGTCAGCAATGTGCCAACAAAACATGAAGGTCAACATCCCCACTACAACCTGTTGTAGAGACTGAACCATTCCAATAATGGGGCTTGGATATCATTGGGAAAATTTTCACACATTCGTCAAAGCAACACCACTACATTCTAACAACAAATGATTACTTCACGTGGTGGATAGAAGCAGTTCTGCTAAAAGAAGTGAACAACTAGGAGGTCATTAGCTTCCTCCAATAGAACATCATCTCATGCTTCAACATTCTAGTGTCACTTGTGTTTGATAATGCAATGTACTTTTCATATTTGAAAATTTATGATTTTGCATTACAAAATGGTATTGTGTTGAAACACTCATCTAACTACTACCCACAGGGAAAGAGTCTCGTTGAATCCATGAACAAAAACCTTATCCTTATAATAAAAAAGACCATTTACTCTTAGCAACGCAACTTTCATTCTCTCTTGACGAATGCATTATCGGCTAACTGCGTAACACCCAAACCCTCTTTGAATACCTCACTGTACTTCCGGGTCTATAGTAAAGAAGCCATCATACCACCCAATCTCTACTTGTTTGCACTTCATCTATCTCAAGAATCCCAAGGCAAGCCTTCCTAGCTAGTTCAACGTAGGATTGATACACTTCACAAGATTCAGGAAGAAAGGATGAAAGCAAAAGAAAAATTTACACTCCACCAAAACTATATCAAGATATGGTTAAATAAGAAGTCTGCAAGGAATGCTAACTTCGTTGTTGGTGACTTGGTATTGAAATGGGATAAATCCTATGAAGGCAGGCAAGAATACAAAGTTCCAGTCCTTGTGGGTTGGTCCATACACAGTCCACGAGAAGCTTGGCACACACACATACCATCTGCAATCACTTGATGGGAAGATTGACAACGTTCCCCTCAATGGCCAAGATCTCAAACACAATTTTCAGTAGGCTGTGCCATGTCTCGTGTCATGTACATAGTATTCTTACTTCTTATTGTTTTCACTTGTTTTATTTTCTTACTATCTCTGTTTTCATTTTGTTTGTTTTCTTGATACCTTTCTAATTTTTTTTTGGGAAATAAGTGTTGTTATCTACTGAGTTCTGGATTTTGAATGAGTATGTGGCTAAGATATTAATATACTTGTGACATTGTAGCACTTGGCTAGTCTTGTGTCCATCTTCTCTTTGCTTGGGTATAACCTTCGGTCGATGAAGTCTTGATAGAAAATATGAGCTGTCTATAAGTGGAGCTTTGGTCCAACCATGAACCGATGTCCACACTTGGAAGCCCCATGTCTATACTCATCCTTCTTCTCTATGTGTTCAAGCTCATCCAACTAGTAGAAACAGAGAAGGGGAAAATTGAAACAAGAAAACCTATGTCAGAGGTCTTACATGATTCTCTTAAGGAACAATCTCTTCTACTCTCAAATGATACTCTTAAAAAATACAAAGGTGAAAGAAGAGAAAGGGCTTCCTGAATAGAGAAGTGAAGCACACAACTCAACTGAGGTACTGACGATGCTCGCTGGCAGTGAAACCATGCGTGTGTTCCTGCCTGACTCCGTCGGGGTACTATCCAGGCCTACTGGTAGCGGAGAAACAGTAGAGATGAAAATTTATACTGAAAATTTTCAACTTGCGAGCAAAACTACCCTTCTCGATTTTGAAACACTATGATCAAGCTGAAACTTTTATTGTGTTTAAATGAGTTGGAAAAATGTGATCCATGTTTGTAAATGGGGTAATTTGGAAGCCACAGTAACCCACATAGTGATTGAATACTCCTCGAAAGAACAAGGCCTTATGCTGTCATTGAACCAAACCTAATAAGTTGGAGTTCTACCAGTGTGTCGCCAAGTGTTGTAGCGGCTGCAACGCCGTCCAAAATTTTGGCCTGCATTCAATTTTGGAGCCTCCATTGAGTTTTTACTTGATATTTTTACACACTCGAGCTCACCCCATTGGCTTGTATGAGTCTTTGCACTTAGCTCACTTGACCGTTGAATGGGAAACGTTTTCATGTTGGTAACAATGTCTCGCTTGCAACCATGTTCTAGTCATACACAAGGTCTCCGTTTCATATATACATGTTGTGTTTGCAATGTAAACATCCATTATTCTAAAAAATAGAGTCGTATACACTATCAGGCAAGTGTCATCGTGGTCGTCCAATGGTCAATCAAAAAGGTCATGCTCATTAATCTGCATCGTCAATCAGTCATGTTGAGCATGTGTGTCTAGATGATTTAAGTCATATCGTTGTCAAGTCACTCACACACTTAGTTTTCTCGTTGAAGTTTTGATGAACAGATCACCCTCTAATTGCTGGACCTTCACCCTACCATCGACTCAACTGACTGTCACCTAGCAAGCCATTTTATGTTGTGCTGCCCGCAAGATGATCAATCAACTCTCCTATTGGTTAACTAGAGAAGTTTGATCGGGCAATTACCCTGTGATTGAATCCCCTCAAAAATTGCGCAGAGGCCGCAGACCATGCCTACTCCACTCACAAAGAAAATTGCAAAGGAAGGCAGGACAAACACCAAGTGCCTGCCCTTATCTCCCTCAGAAAATTGCATAGTTTTCCCAGCAATTCATCGATCAGAAAATCGGCTGCTCACCCAAAAAACTATGCATATTTCATGAGCAACCCCTCTGCATCCCAACAATTTGATCTTCTTAGAAACAGGGTAGAGGTGGCTAATAGGTTAGCCTCCTACCATCTACGTAATTTTACTGCCAGCAACTCCCAGCAACCCTCAAGGAATTATGCAGTTTTTCTTACCAAGCTTCCAAAGCCCGCTGCCAGCTCCATCCAAGAACTACGTAGTTTTTTCTTCCAAGTTCCTGTTACCCACTCACTCTATAAATTTCTTAGATTTTTATTACAAAACCCTCTCACCACTTGCACTCTTTCTTCCAAAAATTGTGTAGATTTGTCCTCCAATCAAGCTAGACCCCACAGACAGTCATTGCCTATTCAGATTGTCCATCATTATCTCTCGGTGACTTCTGCGTAGTTTCCATGAGTAGTGCTTGAAGCCCGCATTCCATCTTGAAGCTTCCCTCGCACAGTTATGTAACCTTGTCTTCTCCCTTGATCACCTACATTCGAAATGATCATGCATCATGGTATACTAGGAGTTTTATGGATTTGATGTCATCTCATCATGAGTGACTGTAGATACAGGTACAAAAATAAACATGGTGCAATGATGGATGGGATGAGCAAGGGGAGTACATGGAAAAGGACATGTTTGTGAACAAACAAACAAACAATCCATACCAAGAGATGTGTTCAAAAATGAACAACCACACAAAGATGTGTTCACAGATAGGAGGATGAAAAAACATGAAAATATGTGTCTGTAGATAGACAAATGAACATACACCTCTCATGAATGGATGGAAATGTCAATCATGCTAAATTACAAGCAAGGAGCAACACACAAATGCAACATCAAGTGAACCCAATGACCATTGAGGACTTCATGCACGTTGCCATGTGGAGGTGAAATTGCCATAGACCATGAGGACATTCATTACCCAGTAGCAGTAGAGCTTGACCCACACACCAACAAGAGCATGAATGTACCAGCACTGTCATGTTTATTTTTTTCATGAATCATGTCATCCACATCACTACTGTGGGCCATATTGTTGATCAATGTAATGTAACATGGAAGTCCAAGAGACCCACCAGTCATATGAAGAGTCATGTAAAGTTGAAAGGTCATGACATTCAAAAAGCCATGAGGGAAGTTGAACAGTCACAAGGGTCAATTTTACCCTTGGTTATAAATAGTCCTCATTTGTACATGCAAAGGACATTTTCACCTTGGCTCTTGTAGTATACCTAGGGGCGATAGTAAGGGGTATAGATGGAGGTACCCAAGGGAATAATGTAATAATGGGATGGGCCATAATAATAAATTAATTGGTTAACCCGTATCATGTAAGGGACCACAATTAGTTAGCAATAATGTAATATGTCCATGGTATTAGATAGATGGTATTGAGGGAACCATGTGAATGACCCACGATATTGTATGTATGAGCCCTATATAGAGGCTAGAGACTCATTGAGAGATGTGAAGGAATATTGTATGAACATGGATATGGCTTGTGGAGTGTTCTCCTTCCTTAAGGAACGAGTGTATGGTGTTGCCCTACCTTAAGGGTTTGATTAATGAAGTGAAGCATTTCTATATTCAGATCTTGTTATTTTTTGGTTTATTCTATTATCATATATTTCTGGGTCAGATCTATAACAAGTGGTATCAGAGCACTTTCTTGGGCAAAGCAGATTTTTTTTTTTTTGTTTCCAAGACGTTTTTTGGGTGACGAGTTTACAGATCAGATCTATACATTCTGGTACAAGATTTGTAGAATCTCATTGCAGATCTAGGTTCTTTGCAAAAAAATACCCAATTTGAAAAAAACAAATCGGCTGAATCGGAGTCTGGATGAGGGAGATATCGTTGATTTAAAACCCAACTATGTTTTAGACATTTTTCAAGGCAACAAGTTTGCAGATCAGATCTCTACATTCTGGGTCAACTTTTGTAGAATCTAATTGTAGATCTGGTTCCTCCCAAAGAAATACCCAATTTCAAAAAAAAAAAATCATCAGAATCAAAGTCCAGATGAGGGATATATCGCTGATTTAAAATGAGCTCTTTTTTCTTAAATTTTTGTGATGGTGGGATGGTTGCAGCGCAAATTTGAAATTCCGGTGCCTACATCGGGATTTCTATCACATCGGAAGATGCAGAATTGTCATTCCATTTCTGAAAATAGATCATAATAAATATTCTAAGCAATATTGATTGAATTGTGGCCACTTTAAATTTTCACCAAGTAAGCGATTTGTTTTTTCGTGCTGTCCAGCAAGATGTTTTTTATAGGAAAAGATGATAGCCCTACTATTGAAGAATTCATATAGAGTAAAATGTTCTCATATGGGAAACATTGGAAAGTTTTATTATCGTTTGGTTTGCAAGATGAGGCTGCCATATGCTGGAACTCACTTGACAAGCAGTTGACCAAACTTTTAGATGAAGAATTTGAAAAACGCCTTTTGGACAAATGGTCTCATGATAGAAAACAGGGGAATGAGACATGTAAGGGGTTGTTTTCTACTGGCATCTCCTTGTTACAGGTTCATGGATGTATTCAAAAGGAGAATATCATTATGTCTATATATCCTGTTTACAACCAAAATCTTATAAATGTTAAGTTGGCAAAAAATTTGCAAGTTCCAGAAAAACACATTGAAAACACACAGGTTGATAATGAGGATGTTCAAGTTTATAAATATTTGAAGATTTCTATGGATAAGTACGTATTTCATTCTGATTTTTATGCTTCAGATATGGATAGTGTGGATGTTGTTTTTTAATACCCTTGGATGGAATCTGTTGGTACTATCAATATTAATGTGCAGAAGAAATTCCTAAAGCTCTGGTATAAAAGAAAGAAAATTACATTGCATTATATTTCCATTAAGACCCTAGCAGAGACTATGGTGGTAGAAACACAAAGCTCTAATGAGACTAACACATCAGATGATGAGCCTTTGATGGTCAACAACCAAACACAAACATCAAACCAGGTACTAGAAAAACATATAGTGTTGAAGGAGGCTGAAGCAGAAAATGTTACAGGTACTAATACATCAGATGAGGACTGAGTGGTTGAGGTAATATTGGAAGATAAGAAACAACAACAAGAACCACAACATGTACCAGATACCAATCATGCTCCATTAGGTGGTGAATTAAAGAAAGATACATCGTTGGTTAAAACTTTAACATATCACCACCCACATCACCCCGCAAGAAAACAACCAACAAGATGGCAATGAATTAGTCACAAGGACAGCAACCCCCGCATGATAGATAGAGAGGGGTGATTATCCACCTAATACACATCAACACAGAAGACATGCTAGGGTCAAATTCCATCTCAAGTGAGAGAGGCACCATCTAGATCGAGGGTTCACCTTTCTCTGGGATGGCTAGATGCATGTGCATGGTACCAGTGGACTACTCTTTTGAGTAGATCTTATTATTTGTGTTCTTCTTATGTTTCGAGGATGAAACATGTTCAAGAGGGGTGGAATGTAGTATTCCTAGGGGGGATAGTATGGGGTATAGAGGGAGGTACCCAAGGGAATAATGTAAAAATGGGATGGGTCATAGTAATAAATAAAATGGTTAACTTGTATCATGTAAGGGAGCACATGTAGTTAGCAATAATGTAATAAGCCCATGGTATTAGATAGATGGTATTGAGGGAACCATGGCAATGACCCATGGTATTGTATGTATGAGGCCTATATAGAGGCTAGAGACTCCCCATTGAGATATGTGAAGAATATTGTATGAATAGGCATATGGCTTGTCGAGTGTTCTCCTTCCTTAAGGAGTGAATGTATGATGTTGCCCTACCTTAAGGGTTTTATTAATAAAGTGAAGCATTTCTATTTTCAGATCTTGTTATTTCTTGGCTTATTTCTATTATCGTATATTTCTGGCTCATATCTATAACATCTCCTCCCACATAGCCTTGAGTGTCTGTAATTGTTTCTTTGAGGAGTAAGTAGTGGCTTCAATGCCCCATGCACAAGTTTAGTGATGTATGGTGTATCGACATGTCTTGGAACTTTCACTTAATTAAGAAGCCCATTAACAGGCCAACATGTTTTCACACATTTGTTGTAACTATTTGTAAAATTTGTCATGAACACTTGTAATACATATTTTATTAAACTATTTTTAACACTTGAATCATTCAATTGTTCTAATATAGATATGAATGAAAATGTGTTGTATAAGTTCTTACCAATGTCTTTCCCATGTTGGTTACCTCCCAAACATCAGACATAACCTATCATGTAAACTCGTTATAACAACCATCTCAATCACGCAGATTATTTGCTGAGTGTTTTACATGCTATCCTCCCTTGTGTGTTGTGATTGTTGCATATCTATGGATTGCTCGTCTGAAAGCTGCGCATGTCCTATTGTGTTGTGTGTTCCTAAAAGAGTTGGGCTTCCCCCCATTTGAATTAGGACTCACTCCCACCCTCTCTCCCTGTGGTGAAATAACCTTGACACAAGTATCACTATCAATCACCAGGCACGCGAACCTCGCTACTCGAAGACAAATCATACCACTCTCTTGTGGTGACAAGCAAGATCTAAGGCAAAAATTTAAGATTATGGAAACCGAGCCATCATACAAGATGGGAATCCCACACGAAACAGTGTGAGGCCTAGTTGGGACTTCACACTAGGGTGATCCCTTGAATGTTGATCAGTCCAGCACCATGAATAGGTCACTAGCACAAAACTAGTAATTTTGGCACACAATCAGTGGTAGGTAGGCCTATGAGACTGACTTTGGGTTTCTAGCCACTCCCTTGCCCATAGCATGAGAGAGTTTATGTCCTAAGAGTTGTAGAATAGAAGTGGGACCCAAGGATAGGTTTTATGAGTGGCTGACCTATCTCCTGAGGGTTGTGTTGATGATGTTGTATGACTATATATGATGTTTTATCGATTCCACTTCCTTAAGGTGACATAGGAGGTGGAATCTGATTATAGTAGAATCTCTCGTCATGTTTACCCTAGTTGGCATGGTTACTTTGGGTAGAATTGGGGTGTTACATGTTTTAGGTGTAGAAGAAAATTTGCTGGCCAAAAGAGAAGCTAAAGGCTGAAATAAAGGTCACCATTAAGGAAGAACCTTGTACTTCTTCATCAGATGCAAAATTAGACACCTTAGTTAAAACTATGGAAAGGATGATGGAAAGGATGAGTTTGACTGACAGGGCTCCACCAAGACAACAACAAAGGGGTCCACATATCAGAAATCCCAACTTTAGAAGGAATCCACACCAAATAAAACAAGGGGAGAAAATAAACCGAGTAGATCAACTACAAACCAGATCTTGGTTTTAGGAGAATTATGCAGAAGAAGAAGATGAAATAGTAGATGATTTAGAAGAAAATAAAATTAATCTTTTTGGCCAAGGGGAAACATATGATGTTTTCTTCACTAAAGAAGAACGAGATTTGTTTTTTCTAACACAAAAAGGTACCATGCCTATTGAATCAGAGCAGTATAATAAGGGTTATCAAAATGGCATCATGGAAGTACACAAACAATATAATCTAAGAATAAGGAAACTTCTAGAAAATCCTCCCAAAATGATCCAAAGATGATCCTCCAAATTAAATTATTCAAAGATAGGATACAACTCAGAAGGAAATAGTAAAACCTCAACCATATTTCAATGTTGAAAGTGAATTGTCAAAGATTAAAATTTGTGTTCCTCTAACTAAATTGGTGAAGAAAGAGGTTTATAGGATTCAAGTAATATAAGTGTTGAAGATAGAAGAGGGAACTGATATTTTTAACTTGAGTGATGACCATCCTAAACTATTATTTGGAGCTGAAGTTGAAGGAAATTCTTACAATGGTAATGTGCCTCCATTCTATGTTAGTCTTAACATCCATGCTTTCATTTTTCACAATGCCATGCTAGATTTTGGTGCTTCACATATCTCATGCATAAAGTAATTATGGAAAAACTTGGACTACATATAAATAGGCCATAAAAAGACCTTTAGTCTTTTAATTCTAGTAGAGTCAGATGTTTAGGTTTTATTAAGGATTTACATGTAACACTGGCTCAAATTCCAGCGAAACGTGTGGTCATGGATATTATTGTGGCTGACATACCTCCTAAATATGGAATGCTCTTATCGACATCTTAGGGGGCAAATTCATAGAGTACCTTACATATGGACATGACTTCTACAACTATTCATGTCTTTGGTCAATAAAGGAGATTGTGTAGGGAAACATTGATGAAATATATAGTAAGAGTCCAAAAGAAACCCATTAATTGTCCACTTTATTATGTGCATTCAATCATGGATTATTTAATTCTATACAATGATATATGTTTAGAAGAAGAAGTGTCAAATATGGAAGAACAATCAAGGAAAACAAAGAATGTGTAGTTAAAGGCTAATATAGAAGATGAAGAGTATGAAGCCCTATGGAATATGGATTTTGATGGATGTTTCCAGGAATAGTGTCCACTCGGATGCTGCTATTCCCACTAAGATGGGTGGCTATCTTAGAAACAAGCAAGTAAAGTCTACTTTCGTTTTCTTTTATGAAAATAGACAAGAGGAGAACCAAGAAGACCAACCTTAGTCTTACGCTTGATTTCCTCTCCTTCTTGATAGAGCTTCACCGCTTCTTCTTCGTCTTCCTAGCTTCAAAGAGAACCTGTGGAATCACAACAACATACTACTATTGAAGAAACAAAGATCTATATTCATAAATAACACAGGACCAGATGTGCATTAACCATATAAATGCATATATAAACAAGTACACAAGAATATGGAAGAAAACTAGAATAGATTTATTAAGATGAAAAGTAGCAAGAGGATTACAACCATATGTTCTGACCCAGCATCATCCTCCAGCTAGGAAGCC
>APFE031250650.1:0-14027 GCA_000404065.3 Pinus taeda
TTTTATTTTTATGTAATTTGAAGGAATCAAAATGTTTACCTAATATCTCTTTCACATTGGGCTAGAAATAGATGGGAGGGATTTAATCTACACAAAATATTATAAAATATTCATAGTAGTATACACAAGTCAAAGATTAAAATATATCTCCAAAGTAGTTATGTCTTTTTTGACATTTTAATTAAGTTAATTAATTAAAAAAATTTCATTTGAGCAAGTGTCGTTTGAAGCAAGTTATGACTTTTGGGTATGTGGTATTGTTAAGCCATAGTATTGGCACATGGTATTCTAACAAAACCTCTTTACAAATTAAGAATCTCCATGTGAAAGTGAAGTAACTCTTCATGGTTAAGAATCTTGTTCTATTTTTTATTTAAATACACATATGATTAACTCATTTAGTGCCTATATATGTTCAAAATTAAAGGGAGTAGAGTATGTATGCCTTTGTAGGCTTATCAATCAAATCATTGTATGGAGATGGGTCCCTTGTCCCACAAACAAGGGATTCCATAACACCAATTTTATGTTGACTTAGCCGTTGACCTTAAAATAGAATAATAATAATAATAATTAATTAATTCTTTAAAAATAAAAATATAAAACAATTATTTATTTTATTTTAATTTAATAATGTCAACTATATTAAGAAGATGTTTAAAAATACTTATTTACATATCAGTCTATTAACTTTTCCAAACTATTTAATTTATATAATTCATCATAATTTAATATTTCATTATAAAATACATTTTTTATAATAATTATGAAAATACTTAACCATATATGATAAAAATAATTTATACTATTTAACATTTCTTAAATTTTATATAGTATTTATAATTAAAAAAATTATAATTTATAAGAATAAATAATTAATTTACTATTTTAAAGCATTTCTTAAATTTTATATATATTTATAATTAAAAAATATATACTATAATTATAAAAATTAAAAAATATGATTTCACACATACCACTTTTTATTTTAAAAAATTATACTAACAAATTTAATATCACCAATTTTTACTCCGTCATATGATGTACTCCATACATTTTTGTTCCACCCAACATGGAAAAACACCTTTTGATGAGAAAAATAACTAATTAGACTCGATGGAGGTTTGTTACCCTTATAAGTGTACCTATTTCAACTAGACTGGATGGAGATTTGTAGTTTTTTTTAATTAAATGGGAAATTTGTTTCTCTAAAATATTCTTTACAGTTTGTTTAAGGTTTCTTTATGGTTTATGGTTGGAATAATATAGAAATGATATGTCTAGATAAAGCTATAGTTAGTGTTCAGTTTATTTTTCATGAGTTGTGTCTTTGTAGTTTTGTGTTGTGAGTTGGTGATCTAAATTATTTGAATTAGATAGTCTTAAAAATTGTTCATGTATACTTATATAATGCACTAGTTGTCCAAGCATTTTGATAAATGAGATTTGATTTAATTCTGGTGGGTCTCTCTGATTTTCTAATATGGTATAAGAGTCAGAGAGGAAAATACACTGGAGCCTCAAATCTGAGAGCAAGAAGGCCCAAATCTGAGCTGTGAGATCGAGAGTAGTGAAATCTTATTGGCTGTGGTTCATGGTTCTCTGTGGTTCATGGCTGCCAGTGATATTAAGCATCATTGATCAGTGATTTGCAGAAATTTTAAAAGATCCAAAGTCATTAGATGCAGAGGTGTGATATTAAACGTCATTGATCATTGATTTGCAGAAATTTTAAAAAATCAAGGTCGTTAAATGCAGAGGTGTGATTCGCACAATAAAATTGTGGACAATTCGATCCATTTAACCGAACAAGGGATGGGTTGAAAGTTTTTTTTGTAAACATCCATGGGGAACGTATTCTCTCCACGTTGGTGAGGAAAAGGTCCGATTTCATGTTTCCGAAACTTTGACTCCTCTCAAGTTATATTCGTTGACCCTTGGATATTACTTTTGTTTTCTTTTAAGTCACGTTGCCTTGTGTATAAATTTTTCATGAGGAAGTTTTATTCATGAGCATGAATGCATTTATTTGGAGATATAAGGGATTTAAACTTTTTTTTATGGTTAAAAAAAAAATCGTGAAAATAATTCATAGCAAGTTTGTTTTGTTTTTAGGCAAAAATTGGGTTCGCTAAAAAAATGGGAGTTAAAAATGGGGTGTATTTGAGTAAAAAAAGGATATTAAAGTTTTGGAAATGGGGTTTGGTTAAAAAAAAACAGAAATAAGATGTAATTTTGGTTTTGGTTTTGGTTTTTTTATTGGAAGTAGGACTAAGTCTTGGTTTTTTTAGATAGGGTGCATTTGGTTTTGGATCCGTTGGCTTTAGATCTCATGAATTTGGATGTAGATTTGGTGTTTTTTTTTGGTGATTATGTCAAATTTTCTGGCTGAAACTTATTTGAACGAGTCCACAAGGGTTGATGGAGGAAATTATGCAAATTGGAAATTCAAGGTATTAACAGTTTTAGAGGGAAATAATTTATGGCCCATAGTGAGTGGGGTGGAGCCCAAACCCACTGTTGTTGCAGCCAGATGGGAAAAAAATTCAAGGTATTAACAGTTTTAGAGGGAAATAATTTATGGCCCATAGTGAGTGGGGTGGAGCCCAAACCCACTGTTGTTGCAGCTATTCCAGATGGGAAAAAAAAGGGAAACAAAAGCAAAGGTGTTGCTACGTATGTCAGTTAAGGACAACATCATTCCTCATATTAGGGAGTGTAAAAAATCCAAAGAAACATGGGATGTTATCAAAAGCTTGTATGAAACATCTAATACTAACCGGATTATGTTCTTGAAGACCAAGCTTTTGTCAATTAAAATGGAGGCCCATGAAAGTATAAGAAAATTCATTTCTCATGTCAAAGAGCTAAGTGATATGTTAGGAGACATTGGTGAAAAGGTGTCCAATACTGAGTTGGTCACCATCACATTAAATGGCTTAGTGCAAAATTATCAAATTTTTGTTTCAATTCTTTTAGCTAGAGAGAAGCCTCCTATTTTTTATGAACTAACATGTATTCTTCTACAAGAGGAAGAGAGGATGAAGAACTTCAATTTGAGTTCAAACAATTCAGATTTGGCATTGGTAGCCAAGGGTAAACAGCCATACAAAGGCAAGCCATGGGACAAAAGCAAAGAAGGAAAGTTTCAAGCAAAGTAGAAGGTATGGCACAATCTAAATTTCTAGTTCATGATAAAAAAAATAATGATTGTTATTATTGTGGCAAACCTATACATCATGCCAAAGATTGCTATAAAAGGAAATATAGTGAGTCTAAATAGAGAAACAAAAGGCATAATGGGAATTTTGTGGACAAAGACACTTCAATCAATGATGGATTTAAAACTCTCAAATTGTTTGTTTCTGATGCTGCATTATCTGCTCAGACTGATTATGTGAATATTTGGTTCATTGATTCTGGTGCATCACTCCATGTGTCTTGTAATAAGGATTGGTTTGATGAATATCATGAAAAAAATGATGGAACATGCGTTTATCTAGGAGATAATAGATCCCTTCAAGTTCAAGGATATGGAGTAATAGGTGTGATGTTACCTAATGGAAAAGAGAGACAGGTCCATGATGTGATGTATGTTCCTCGTCTAAAAAAGAATTTAATTTATGTTTCTACTATTGCTAATCAAGATATAAAGGTGGAATTTTTCAAATCACAGTGTGTTGTTAAAGATATCCATGTTTGCTATAAGGTTATTGCCACAGGTACCAAAGTTGGAGGCTTGTATACGCTGAATGTGACCAGGATAGGGCATCAAGCATTGGCACCTACAGCAATGTCAACAGAAAAGTTATTGCATCAAAGGTATGGTCATTTAAATCACAATGATTTAATGTTACTTCAAAGAAAATCAATGGTTGAAGGTCTTCCTATTATGAAGAATAATCATGTTGAATGTGAAGTATGTGCACTTGGCAAGCAACATAGGGAGAAATTTTCTATACATGAAGAAAAAAGGCGAAGAGAAATACTTGAATTAATTCATACTGATGTATGTGGACCTTTGCAAACTAGATCTCTTGAAGGAGCATTGTACTTTTTTATTTTGTTAATGATAGATCTAGATACACTTGGGTGTATTTCATAATAAAGAAAAGTGATGTTTTTGAATACTTTAAGGAATTCAAAAACATGGTGGAAAAACAAACTGGGAAATACATCAAAATTCTCACATCTGATCAGGGGGGAGAATACAAATCAAGAGCTTTTAATCAATATTGCAAAAGTAATGGGATTCTACAACAATTTATAGTGTCTCATATACCTCAACAAAATGGAGTTGCTGAGAGGAAAAATACAACACTAGTGGAATGTGCATGGAGCATGCTTCAAGGTAAAAATATCTCTAATGGCTTTTGGGCTGAAGCCATTAATACTGCCATTTATTTGAAAAATAAGAGTCCAACCAGAATTTTAGCTCTAAAAACACCTTTTGAAGCATTTTATGGATATAAACCAAAAGTGAATCATTTAAGAGTTTTTGGATGCAAGGCATTTGCACATATTCCAAAAGATGAAAGAAGAAAACTTGATGCAAAATCAATTAAGTGCACATTCATTGGTTATTTTGATGATCAAAAGGCATACAAGTTGTTTGATCCTACTTCACATAGATTTCTTGCAAGTAGGGATGTGGTGTTTCATGAAAATGTCGATGAACGTGATAAAGTGAATAACATAAGTGTATGGCATGATATTGATGATTATGTCAAAATAGAAGCATGATGTGAATAGGAACAACAATAGGTACAGGTTCAAGAGCAAGAAGCATCCAGCAATCATGACACTCCAAGAAGAGAACAAGAGACTCCACAAAGTAGGAAGAATGATGAAAACAATGAAACTTTAAGGAGGTCATCACGTCAAATTCAGCAACCTATAAGGTATAAAGATTATGCATTAATGTCTAATGTAATGAATGTTGTAGAACCCTCAAGTTATGAAGAATCTAAAGAATATAAAGAATGGAGAAATGCAATGAATTAGGAATAAAACTCTATAATGAAGAATGACACATGGGAATTAATAGAATTTCCCAAAGATAAAGTTCCCATAGGATGCAAATGGTTGTTCAACCCAAAGTTTAATGTTGATGGTAGTATTGATAAGTATAAAGCTATATTGGTTGCAAAAGGTTATTCACAAAAAGATGGCATTGATTATGAAGATACTTTTGCACATGTAGCTAAACTGAATACAATTAGAATCATGATTGGATTAGCTACAAAACAAAATTGGAAAATGCATTTGTTAGATGTCAAATCTGCTTTCTTGAATGGTGAATTAAAAGAAGAAGTGTATTTGGTTCAGCCTAAAGGGCTTGTAAAGCAGGGACAGGAGCATCTTGTTTGCAGGTTAAAGAAAGATTTGTATGGTTTGAAACAAGCACCAAAATCTTAGTATGTGAAAATTGATTCATTATTTTATGACAAAGGGTTTGTGAGAAGCAAAAGTGATCCTAACTTGTACATCAAGAGAGATGAAGATGGCAACATTGCCTTGATATCTTTGTATGTTGATGATCTTATCATAACAGGCAGTGCACTCAGGTTGATTGAAGAAATTAAAATTCAGTTGGCACAAGTATTTGAAATGAAGGATATTGGTGAATCGCATTATTGTTTGGGTCTTGAAATTGGGAGGGAATCTGGTAAGACAATCATCACACAAAGAAAATATGCACAGACAATCCTTGAAAGATTTCATATGTTTGAATGCAAACCAGTATCTACTCCTTTGGAATAGAATGCCAAGTTGTACAATGATGATGGATCTAAAGAAGTGAATGGAACTTTGTATCGTCAATTGATCAGAAGTTTGAACTACCTCACCACTACCAGGCCAGATATAGCATATTCTATCAGCATCCTTAGTCAATTTATGGCTAAGCCTTGTGAAAGCCATTGGAAAGCAGCAAAGAAAGTCCTTCGATATCTAAAGGGAACATTTTATTTTGCTATTTTGTATATTGACGAATCTGATGTTTAGTTCGCAGGTTTTTCTCATTCAGGTTGGGCTGGAAATCCTGATGATAGAAGATCAACTTCTGGATATGCATTCAATTTAGGATCGGGGGTCGCATCACGGAATAGTAAGAAACAACCAATTGTTTCTTTGTCATCCATGGAAGCTGAATACAAAGCCTTGACCAATGCAACTTGTGAAGCTATTTGGTTAAAAAGAATCATTGAAGATGTTGGGGAAAAACAAAGAGGACCAACAAGCATCAAATGTGACAACCAAAGTTCCATGACGCTGGCAAATAATCCAATTTATCATGCAAGAATTAATCATATTGAAGTCCAACATCATTTTGTAAGAGAAACGATACAATCAAATGAGATTCATTTAGTGTATTGTAATACAAGTGAGAATGTAGCTGACATCTTTACCTAATGTCTTGGAAAGATGAACTTTGAAATATGTAGACAACAACTATGCATTGTTGAAAATCCATTTCTCCGTTAAGGGGGATGTTGGAATAATGTAGAAATGATATGTCCAGATAGAGTTGATGAGTTGTGTTCTCGTAGTTAGTGTTGAGTCTATATGACATGAGTTGTGTCTTCTTAGTTTGTGTTGTGAGTTGGTGATCTGAATTATTTGGATCTAGATTATCCTAAAAATTGTCTATATGTGCTTCTATAATGTACTGGTTGTCCAAGCAATTTAATGAATGAGATTTGATTTCATTCTTGTACGTCTCTCTAATTTTCTAATATAAAATTCACAATTGTTGCCATTTGGATATTTGTATTGATATCTTATTATGTTATTTTGCAAATCTTTATGGCAATTATGCAACTCATGAGCAATTCTAAAGAAGGCCACTCACCCAATCTCCATTCCGTGATTTCCGTGATGTTTGCGCGATGGAGAGAGCAGAATATGGCATATCATTTTGTTTCGTATGATCTTCACAGGTTCTCAATCCCACATCAAATGTATTGAGCCTGTTAAGTTATGCAATTGATTTAAGCAACCTGCAATTTTTGTTTTTTCCCGGGAGTAGTTTTTCTTTTCCTTAATGTTCATCCTTTTTCTAGTACTAAATAAAAGTGGGATTTTAAATGCAATTATTTTGGAGCAGTGTTTCTTTTCGTTTTTATAATGTTAATCATTTTTTAAAAATACTAAATCCTTGAAACGAGTGGAACACTTAGTCTCAATTACTTCAAAGTGACCATTTTTGGAATCAAGTTCATGTCTGTCTGGGATAAATAAGTTATTCTATGTTTAAGTAAATGTCTAAATAATAATAAGAGACTCACTGTAATTTATAAACAGTAATATTGTTATTAAAGAATTTCTACTTTCATAATTATTTATTTATAGATTTCAAACATCCTTGATATCATATTCCAAATGTAAATTCAAATAAATCAATGATAGGTAAAATGAAACTTAAATATTTTTTTATTAATAAAAGAACAGAAAATTGAAATGTAATAATTTAATATATTAAAAAAAAAGCATTTTACTAAATCTAAATGAATATAAGTCAAATTGAAAATGCCATTAACAACTGTAGACCATAAATAATATAATATATATGGTATTAGGGTTTATAGAAATTGAAAAGTTACTTGGTCTCTATCAATACAACTCTACCATATTAGGGTTTATAACAATTAAGTTTAATATTAGGGTTTATATGCATTAGTATTTATAAATGTGGTTGATATATGCTTATAAGTGTACATTAATCATATTTATTAATGTAGTTGCTAATAATAATAAAAAGATTTTCTTTTGTCAAATTTTGTAATTAAATAAGATTTTTTATTTTTTAAACATTATTCTTTTATTATTAAAAATTGTATATAAATTATATGATGATTTTTATAATCAAAAAAATTGGTAATTTTTTTGACAACAATAGATTGATATATGCTTATAAGCCTACATTAACTATATTTATTAATGTAATCGTGCTAATAAATAATAAAGATTTTTTTTCAATCTTTTTAATTATATAAAAAATTATTTTTTTTAACTTTAATTTTTTTATTATTTAAAAATTATATATAAATTATAAGATGATTTTTTAATAAAAAAATTGGTACTTCTTTGACAACGATAAATTCCAATTATTTTCACAATAACTTAACACTAAATCTCATAATACATAACATATCTTATTTCTATAATCACAATTAAATTACCCAAAAAAATAAATTACATCATGTTATTCAATAATCAATTTATATGTTTAATTGCCTGCATACCAGATATTCATTTAATTACATAATGTGATTCAATGATATATTTGCTTGTTTGATTATATACACACTAGATGTTCATTTAAATATTTTTAATTTTTCCTGGGATATTAGGAGGCGGATATTAGGAGGCGATGAGACACAGTATTTTCTTAATTTCTGAGTTAAATTGTTAATTAAAAATTGCATAATATATCTAAGATATTTTTTGAATTTTTAAATTAAATTATAAAAATAATTATTATGAAAAGTTTTAATTTTTTAATGAAAATTTTTTCATATGTTTTATATAAAGTTAAAAACTTCATTAAATTGTATTTTATAACAATAAAAAGTGTTAATTATTTTGTTGACTTAAGTAATATATAAAAATAATATTTTATGAAAAGGTTTTAATTTTTTAATGAATTTTTTTCAGATTTGTTATATATAAAAGTTAAAATTTTCATTAAATTCTTTTAAATTTATTTTAAAAAATAAAAGTGTTAATTATATTTTGTTGATTAAGTAATATAAATTTTTTTTAGAAGATAAAAAATTGAATAAAATATTTTTCATAAGAATTAATTGATAAAGATCAAATTTAATATTTAATTCTTATTATGAATTATGACTACTCACTAGGATGTTATAATATAATTTCATGACATTATTTATAAATATGTGTATTTATTTGTTATAATTCGATTTCTTAATATTATTTAATTACATATTTAACAATGTTATATATTTGATGTAAAAGTTACAAAGATTTTAATAAAAAATAATTCTCTTTAAATTATTCAAAATTAGTGACACATAATTATTCACATTCGAGATCTAAGTTGTCTAATTAACCCTTCATCTCTTATGAAAGGTTATTTGTAAAAACAAAAAATAGAAAGCATACTATGTTCATGGCATACACAATAGACTCTTTGAAAATGGAACGTGAGAAAATTGCATCCTTTATGGAAGTTTCTTGTAGATTCACTTTAAAGGGATTCTATCTTTCACGTTTATTATCTTGTCCTTTTATAACCATCAAATCTTTCAAATGACCTTGGTTGCCTTCTTTTCTATTTATAATATTATTTTTTAATTTGAAATATTTTCCCCACATTTTTTAATTAATAAAATTTTCAAAGTTTATAAAAATTTAGAGTTTTTTCAATTTCTCTCCCAATAAATATATCCCACGGAAAATAGCTTGCATACTAAATGAAAAGTATTATGCAATGCTAATAAATGTTCATTTATTCTATGATTAAATTTATAATAAAATAATTACTTTTTAATCATCTATTATTATTATTATTTTTAATGTAAGAGAATTTTATACTAGCAATTATCAGTAAAGGTTTAAAGGTACATTGAAGGAATACAAGATTTGGGAAGTTCATCTTGCCACTAATGGAGCTTACTTTTTAATGCATATGCATAAGGTTTCCAAACTCTCTGATGCAAGCATGAACAAACAAACCTATTGCTCAAAATCTATGCATGAGCAGAGAGTGTTGATAAACCTTGCCCCACGTAAAGAACTTCAAGTATTTATGAGGTCCCTTTGAAGGCAAACCTTCTCTTTGTGAATGAATCGATGGTTTTTATGTCTAATTTGATATCTCAACTACAACAAAAGCAGTATATCCAACCAAACCATTAGAGTTTTTTATATGTGGGAAGTTAATTCATTGAAGGTTTCCTTATAGTATAGTATGTCATCAACAAGGATGTTATGATGCATTTTCTCTTAAGCATTTTAGAGGAGCCCTAAGTTCCAATGCACCCTCCACTTCCCAACCCTATTCCTTCAAGGATGTAGTGAAGTGTTATAGCGTCTGCAACACCCTCCAAAATTTTGGCTTGGATCCAAATTTTAGAGCCTTCCTTGGTTTTTTCCCCTTCATGGTCGCAAACACTCAGGCTCATTCCATGAGATCTTGTCGAGCCTTCACACCCATTTTGCTTGATCGATCACCAGTCCTCTTTTGGCATGTTGATCGCTATATCATGCTTGTGAGTTTGTTCTGAAATTTTGAAGATTTGTCTTTGTGTGCATGAGTTGTTTTCGCTCTGTTGACATCAGTCGCACTCACACACAAAGTTGCAAGCACTATCGTGCAAGTGTCCTCATGGTTGTTCGAAGACACCTCTCAACTGTCACACTTGTCGCTCTTAACCTTTGAGTCAGTCTCATTGAGCATATCTTTGTATTGTTGGTTGGAAGTGTCTTATTGTCAAGTCGTGCTAAGTGTGTAATCACATTGTCATGTATGTACAAGTACACTTGCTTTTACACTTACTTATTTTCTTGAAAATCTATCAACTAGACAAACCTCCATCAACCGGACCCAATCTTAGTGACCTTGCACTATTGCGCAGAGCTTAAGGTTGTCCTTCAGGAAACCCGCATTACACAATTCTATAGATGAGCCAGTTGACTGACTCCAAGAACTATGAAGAAGTTGTCCCAAAACTCAATCGAGTTTGTGCTTCCCACAAGATCTCCCATCAAGCCTCCCACTAGTCAATAAGAAAAATTGACTTGAGCTATGACCTAGGGCTATATTGATCTCCAAAATTTTGTAGAACTTGTCCAACCTGACTACATTGCACTTCTTGCAAAAACTGCAAAAACTGTAGAAATTTCACCTGTAGAACAAACCGATATATGCAATGTCTGAAAGCATAATACTTATTCTACTTCTACAAAACATTAAGCAGAAGCATAATCGAATTCATGAGCAACATCAAGTAGGAACATGCATAACTGATCAAGAGAAATAATCACACATAACACAAGATATATCCAGGGGAAAGCACTAGCATAAAACCCCAATCATGTATTATCAATCAAGTGGAAATCCTCTTCACAATACAAAAAGAATTAGCTCTCAATCTATTCAGTTCTTAATGAACTATGAAGATATGAAGATATGTCTCATGAACCAACCAAGCCCTGTATATAAAGGCTTTACCTATGGTCCAATCCCTATTTCCTTGCGTAGTTTTCTTAGGAAATAATAGCAAAATCATATGCAATTAATTCAAAACATACCAAGTTAACCAATGGTCCAACTACGCAATCCTTGAGGACACTAGTTCCTCAACTATGCAAAAACTACTTACTAGAAATAGTCAAGCATCTAATAGTACACTGTCCCACATCTGATCTCAACTGGGTCTCTGACAGAACTAACATGCAACAGTTATCCATGAGTGAATCCTCAGTTATCTGAAATAACAATTGTCACATGCATGCAAGCATTAACAAACTATATTTATTATTTTAACAACTTGTTAAAATAATCTAACTGGACTTGACTAGTTAGAACTAAGTCAACTGATTCTCTCATTATAGAACTCATAATTATTCTCTCAATCAGTGGAGGAAATTAAGGATAGATTCTTCAATCAGTGGGACAACTCATGTGCATGCTCAAAAAGACTTCAAATTTGAATTTCCTTAACTAATTAACTCAACTGAATTAATTAATTAATATTTCCAACTACTGTAAGACCAAAATTAATTTTACTTCCTATAGATAGACTAGGGACTACTATAAATAGAAAGGGACCCATAAATGCTATTTTTAGAATTTTCTATTTTTAGCAGTTTCACCTCTCACCTAATGTGGCCAATGACCTCACTAGCCAAACTGCTATTTTAGACATGCTATTTTTAGACATGTTATTTTTAGACATGCTATCTTTAGACATATTGATTTATTATATCTAAATATAAAGTATTCGGTTTTGATTAACTTGGTATTAGTTTTTCTTTTATTAAAAAAAATTAAAATCTATCTAAACTTTTTTTTTTGTAAGCTAAGGTAGGACCTTTAATTTTCTATTGGATCATATTGAAATAAGTACAAGCATTTGGTAGCCTCAAATCTTCCAGGAGGGAAACCGAGTCTGTTGGCCACCTTAAATCTTTATAAGCCGACCAGTAGCAAAAAAGAATAAGTTTGTCTATCCATGCCAGATGAACTATACTGCCAAAAATACTAATATGATTTCCTATCAACATTAGAAACTATAAACAAAAGGAGAGCTAAATCTTCGCTAACGATCAAGGCAACCATGAGCATGGATTGAAGGATTAATCTACCATGTTTTCAGGAGGGGTGCCTTCGTCTTTTGTCACTGGAACTATCTTCTTCAGTGGTTGTTAAATCTCTTCTAACTTGCTATCCTGCATGAGCAGTGTGATTTGGAGGTTCTTCATTTCTCTCCTTAAGTTTGGGATGCCCTGAGCCATCTCAGCTATTTCCACTGCCACCTGTTCCATAGCTTTTGCCAGTAATCTCTTTAATACCCAGTATACATGAAGGTTCTGCTTATATAGAGACAGGCGTCCCCTGGTATTACCTGGGTCCGGAATCAGGTTGCCCCAATCATCCATCTCTAGTTCTGAGTCCTCTTGCAGTGCATTGGCCTCTAGTTCTTGGATTATCCTGTGGATATCAACGTCGGTGCCTTCATTATATGCTTTTTCGGCTTCCTGAACCATATGCTTCATGGTTTTCCAGCCACGTCTCCGGCCAACTGGAGATGCTGGTCTCTGTTCTTGTCTACCAATTTGACAACCTCTACCTCTTCCCTTGCATCCTCTTCCTCAACTTGAGCGCGTGGGTTTGTTCTAGGAGATTGTCTTGCTTCCCTGTCCAAATTCAAAGGATATATTCCCTGTGAATTCCTCTCCTCCAGGACCTCGGTTTTTCTTTTCCAAGTTAATTTTTTCCTCTTGATAGTCTCTCCCGGGGTTTCTGGCTTTCCCTACTCCTCCTTTCCTCAAGTGGATTTGGTGAAACTTCTTGGTGGTCTTCACTTCCTCCCTAAACGTTTGTTCTTCTATCTCTGCATGGCCCTGATCAATGTCTACCTGCATTCCTTGCATGGTTTTATCCTGACCTGCCCGGCTTCCTCCCTTGCTCATGTCGGCCTCTGCCTTCCCCACGCTCTCACCCTCTCTCTTTTGACTGATATTGAAATAGGTAAGCTCCCGGTCCTTCTCCTTTCGATGGTCTTCTGTAGTTGTTAAACCTCTCCCTATTTCTATACTCCCGCCTGTGATCTCAGTATAAGCAGTGGACTATTTCACGCATACGTTCCTACTCCCAAGGCAGGTTGCAGAGCGTGCCACCCAGCTTTTAAGTCCCTGCGTCTCCTTTCTTTGGCGCATACAGTCCTTAGGATCGCCCTCTCCTACCCTTATTAATCCTATGCCAGCTATCCGATGTCCTATCATTTGATCGCTGCCGATCTTACCACCTTCCTTCATCGTTTGATCACTGTCGTTCTTGCCACCTTCCTCCTTCATTACTCCGTCAACTCTATTCCTCGGGATTTCGCCGAACCTGCAAACCGTCACAATGTTCTGTATAATTATGTTGTTTCGTGGTGGCTTGCATTGCCACCTTCCTACCTCCATTATGTTCCCGCATGTCGCTACTTCTTCCACCCCGATCGGGGGAAAATCTATCTAAACTTTAACATTATGAAATTAAATTTATTAGTTTTAAATAGAATTTATTTCTATTTATCTCAAATATGATTGGTTGAAATGTCACCCTTTTTATTGTGTAATGATGGCAAGAATTGACTTTTGTATACTCTATTATTAATTACTATGTACTATATTACTCATTACTATGTACAATAAATATAAATTATTTGAAAACTAATATTACATATTGATTACTATGTACCATAAACACAAATGGTTTGTAATTAAATTAAAAAATCTCATTTTCTCATTGGTATAAAGTATTGAAGAGATAATTTTTTTGGGTTCTATTT
>APFE031250650.1:14304-54577 GCA_000404065.3 Pinus taeda
TAATACAAACACTGCAATTGATTCCAAAAAAAAATTAAATTAAAATAACAATCAGTAGTGATGAAAACTGGCAGCGAGATGCATATGTCTACACTAAGTGAACCATTTAAACACTGCAATTGATTCCAAAGAATAAAAAATTAAAAATTAAAATAACATTTCAGTAGTGATGAAAACTGGCAGCGAGATGCATATGTCTACACTAAGTGAACCATTTACTATCTATGTCGCTGTTCAAGCTAAACAGCATAATAGAGTTAGAGCTAGTGGCATTCATTAGTGGACGCACATATTGTGTATTTCTCGTCTTAGTGGACACAAAAAAAAAACATTCATTAGTTGCATGTATAAGATATTTATTATTAAATATAAATATAAAGTTAGATATTATTAGTTAGTAAAAAAGTAATAAATTCATACAATAAGATTATGGTAAATAAATGGTTAATTTGGTTTAAAAATTAAGCTAAAGTAATTGTTTAGTGATTATATTGATAGATTTGTTTATTTTGGAATAGGATTTTTAAACATTTTTATTTAATTATTCATGATTATTAGGTAAATAGTAGAGATTTTATCTTCATGAAATATACTTGTTTATTTTAGAATAGGGTTTCTAAAGTTTTAATTTAATTATCTATAATTATTAGGTGGATAGTAAAGATTTAATCTCCATAAAATATCCACTTAATACTAGTGAGAATAAAAGATTAAAATTTATCTCAAGTGAATTTGTCCTTTTTACTTTTAAAATTAATCAAAAACATATTATATGTAAAGTTTTATTGCTTATTATTAGTTTACTGTGTTTTTAATGTATAATATTTATTCATATATTAATTTTTAACAATAATAATAATTTAATTAATGTTTATGATTTATTTTAAATTATAGCATTTTGTTATGTTCTTATTATTGTTATGAATTAATATCTATCTGCATTTATCAATCATGCTCTAGAACCAAAAATAATTAAAATAACTAGATGTTCACCAACGATTTTAAATAAATTTTATAAAACAAACCAAACAAAAGAAACGTGAAAGGGAATTATATAAGGGAATAAGATAATGATCAAACTTGTATTAACATGAAAATCCAAGAGAAAATTTTTAAATAAATAAAAATAATATAGATATATCCTGAAAATTTGTAAATAAATAAAATAATATAGATATATTGTGAAAGGGAATTATATAAGGAAATAAGATAATGATCAAACTTGTATTAACATGAAAATCCTAGAGAAATTTTTTAAATAAATAAAAATAATATAGATATATCCTAAAAAATTTGTAAATTAATAAAAATTAATATAGATATTTCTGAAATAAATCTTAGAAAAAATATAACATAAAATAATTTATGCATATTCAAATAAATTTGTGTTATGGGCAGGAAACATCTCCAAGTAAGCATCTCTTTCCGTGTTTTTATAGGTCATTATTCAGAGGCAAAGTGAAATGTAATTTCATAAATATTAATTAGCAATTGTACTTATCTCTTTTCAAGTTTTTATAGTTCATCGTTCAGATGCAAAGTGAAATGTAATTTCATAGGTATTAATTAGCAATTGTACCAAATGTTGTAAAAAAAACATTGTAAGTGTATAGTAAATGGAAGAAGAATACAAATGAAAACAAATATTATATTTTACAATTTGAATGAAAATGAAATATTTATGTTATTATTCTTGGGTGACCATTTAAAATTTGAGCTTCTGTCTTTCTTTTATAAAGTGAAATTTCAAATAAAAAATTAAAAAATTTAAATATCTTAATGATGAAAAATTAAAAATGCGAATATAATTTTTTTCATTTTTAAATTAATCTACAAACTTATATTTATAAAATTTATGATATTAATACACGATCACAACTCCAATTTTAAGAACATCAAAACGAATCATCAAAAATTCATTCCAACGGAAGCGAACTACGAGAAAAATTATATAGATACTAGTCACTGAAGGACCTGCATGGTGGAAGAATATCATTAAAAGAAAATATATGAATACTTCTCACTAATATCTTCTTCAATCCCAAATTCCAACCATATACTCTCCCCTCATTCAATCTCATACATCCAGAATTCGAGGGGGTGGACAAGAGGTTAATCTTTGGGAAGATAACATATTAAGTAGACCAAAATTATCCTCCGTATATGGATACCAAAGTCAGGTGGGACTTTCGAGTTTGACTTCTTTAGATGCCACTGACTAACTCTTTACTTCATGGCTTTGGCCTGGTTTGAACCTAGGACGATCTATATTTAAGGAATTGGTTGAACTGGAAAGAAGAATTCAATGGTGTAATGATCTTGGTAATTCATAAAATAAATTTTCTGTTATTACCTTTAGAGGTAAAAACATTTGGACAAGGATTATAGTTTATTTTGTGTAATGATTGGAAATATTATTAATGCAGAATTTGAGCATGAATTAAAAAATTACATTCAGTAACTTCGCGTAAGGAAGTTATTATTTTCTTGACAATGTTTAAAAAAAAACAGTTGTCAACAAGAGAAGAAAAAACCCTAACTATTTTCTTCCTTCCTTAGAAAATATGGGAAGGAGGGACCCCGCTGTTGGAGGAACAGACGGAGAAAGAAAAGAAAACATGTTAAGTCTGGTAGGGATCAGATAACATGGCACAGTGTGTGCACTAAATTTGCTGAAGACAGTGGTCTGGAAAATACGCTTGGGGGAGACTTAACTCTATTAATAAGTCTCGTGGACGGGAGGATAGACAAGCAGAAAGCAGTTTTTCCCAAACCTGAAAGAGGTGCGAAAACGGTGAGAGCGGAAAACACAGGTAAGTATGACTGTGGATTCCATTTTGTTCATAAAAGATTGTGTCATTAAGAAGCACCACAGTAGTGGTACTAGGTATATAAATAAATTGTTGTTAAAGAAAAGAAAAAGACTTAGCAGTAGCCTGTATGAGAAATAGTTGTGGGTCCTGTTCAGAATTAATAATGGTAAAACCCCAATTAGGGCTAGGGTAATTATAGGTGTCCGCTAGCCTCCGGTAACTCCTCAAGGACCAGGAGGGAAACCTGGAAGGCTGTAAGCGATATCTGAAGAGGAGAAAAATATTTATAAGGAGGTGACCACAGTGAAATGGGTCATAGTAAATTGTAAACAAAATAAAAATAATATTATAAACCATTTTGGAGATAAGGTAAACAGATTGAGAGACCTGTGATAGAGAAGGAACATAGTAAAAATCTTCCGCAACCATGTACGACAGGAAAAGAAAACTGTAGTAAAATTTCCTTCCAGCTAAATAAATGCTTAACAGAAAATCAGGGGATAGCGTTACAGATAAAGCTAGGACAATGTCCTCATAATGCTGTAGAACCTCAATAAGATAAATATGGCTGAGCGGAGATATCTAAATAAATTGCAAGAACCTGAATATAATCATTATTCGGCGCATGCATGCACAAACATCTTTTCTTTTTTTTGTAAGTCAGATATGTATATTAAAGAACAAAATATTTTACAAAAAGTCTGCCGAGGTAGAAGGAAACCTTAGATGGACCATTGAAACCTCGATGTCAACCAGCTCTGGGCTTCCAAAACCGAGATGCACACCACGCAGGGCGGCTTGCTCTTGAAATAGATAAAGGTCGCCACGACACTGTCAAAATTGGGACATAGACAGAGTAACATATCTACATTGCATAGGGCCGAAGCCGTAACAGAAGACAGAGTGAAAAGAAAGTAGCAAGATTAACTGGCGTAGTGCCGTAACAGAAGAAACATGACAGAGAAAGAGAGGGAACTAGGGAAGCCCGCCAGAGCACGGAAAGCCTCCAATCTGACTGGTTGTATCTAAGCCCACATCCAGAATGTGCTTGTCTACTTTGGCCTGCACTTCTTGCATGGAGTGGAAATCCTGAGCCTCCTTCATCCTTTGATCCTGCAGAAGGGGATCCGGGCTCAAAGTTTGCCGAAGCAGTCTAATGAGCACGGTTAGTTTCTTGTTGACAATTTCCACCCCCTCCTGCACTGCGGTGATTCTGCGATCTAGCAACTCATGGATTTCTTGAGGATTAGCTGTCTGATTCTCCAAAGCGGGGTTCCCCTTCCCAGACCGTTGCTTCCCTTCTTCCTTTGCATCCAAGGCTTTTGCTAGGAGAGTCTTGATTCTCCAGCTCTCTGGCTTAGTGCGAACATATTGAGTTGCTCTTTTGGCGGGCGTTCCCGGGTCAGTCAGCCAATCAACCTCCTCCGCAATGAATCCTCCCTGTCTCTGCGCTTCTTCCTGTTTCACCGCAGCTTCCATCTCCGCGATCTTGCGTTTGCTTCTCGTTGTGGCTCTTGTCTCATACATGTTCTGCGCGGTGCGTAATTCGCGGTTGGCCGCCGCGCATCTGTAGCTCCTCGCATCCATTATGTTCCCTCTGAATTTCTCACGGTGAACACTTCTACTAACATGCTGGTTATAGTCGCTTGTAGAGCTTTGGAGAGAGATGGAGGAAACCGAGCCATGACTCCCCGTTAAATAGCTTTTTTCCATAGATTTTTCCAGAAATCGCTCTCCCCTCCAATCCAGAGTGGTAGTACCTTCGTTATTAATGCAGAGGATGTTCGCACACCTCCCAAATCCTTTCCCTGCAATAGCATAAATGTTGTTGATTTCCTTCCTATCAAGGTTGAGGCAACTGTCCTTTCTCCCCAAACGGTCTCTACGGATTCTCTCGTGGCATGAACCAAGTTGATGGTGCCCATGTCTGGCTCTCCCTCGCCATGATGACCACCGCCGCAACTGTCCAATCGTCCAGCTCCTGTTATAATAACCCCAGTCGTTACCCAAAGTTTCATTTTTACGGTACCGGACATAGAAACCGTTGTCGGTCAAGCCCTGTTTGTTCCGTTTAGGTCTTGCTATGCCAGCTGTGCACATCGCGTCTTCAGGTTCGGGCATTCCACCTCCTCCCAACAGTTGTCCCATCCCCTGTCCTGACTGTCCACGCCACAATTTTCCAGGTAGTCCACCAGCCCATTTGTCTGACGTCTTACCGCATGGAAAACTAGACCTTTCATACCAGCCATGAGTTCTGCAATATTTTCCGTGACTTTGGCTAGCCGCCAATGTTTTGTGGCTTTGTTTGCCTTAGTGCCTCGCTGCATTTTCTGAGCTGTAGAAACGACCAAAGATGAATCCCCTTCCAGAATTATGTTACAGAGGCGCAGGGATTTTACAATTCTTAGACCATGCTCTAGAGCTGCGAACTCCATTTCATTATTTGTGCTTTCCCCGAGCGCTCTGTAATATATGTGGAGAATTTCTCCATGCTGGTTGCGTAGTGCACCTCCAATTCCTGCCATGCTGGGGTTGCCTCTCGAGGCCCCGTCAAAATTCAACTTCAAACCTCCTTCCGGTGGACGCTGCCATTTATCAATCTGTGAGGATGGTTGCGTTCTGTTTCTTGGAGCAGTAATGTTGCTGGTGACTTCCAGATGAAAGCATTTCAAAATACGTAAGTCTTGTGCTGTTGGTTTCTCGTTACCTTCCTCTCTGCTTTTCGTTTGGATTAACTGTTGAATGTTGGTTATTATATTGTCTTTAGAGAAACCTATGTTCCTGTGTTCATCTTGGAAAATTCTGCGGTTGTGTTCCTTCCAAATAGACCATAGTAAAAACCCTGGTGCAAACCTCCATATGCTATTGACTCTTTGTATGTTGGAGAAGTCTTTTTTCCAGTTCAGTATAGTACTATGAATGGAATCTCTATTACGATCAGAGCTACTAAGAATCCCTTCCATCCAACTCCATAACTGATTTGCCCATTCACAGGTATTAAAAAGGTGGTTCAGAGATTCCTCCTCTACGAAGCACATAGGGAATCTTGAGGGTCCCTTGAAACCTTTCTTGCACAAGTTGTCCCAAGTTAAAGTCTTGTTTCTCATTATAAGCCAGAGGAAGGTTCTAGTTTTTGGCCATAGAAGGTTGTCCCAATCTTTGCTGCACCATGGCATGGCCTCTACCTTTTCTTCCTTTTCTATTATGTTCCTGGCTTCTTTTAATGGGAAATCGCCATTACCTTTGAGACCCCATCTTATCTTATCATCCTCTTCAATTTTCCGAATCTTTCTTTTTAGGATTCGCTCACTGAATTGCTGAGAAATTTCGTTGTTCTCCTCTGTGTTCCCAGGATTTAAATTTATCCATTCCCTCCAATTTGTATCCCCATTGTTTTGATTCCAATACTGATTGACTCTGTATCTTCCCTGATTTTGACTTATTCGCTTGATGGTTGATAGCTCTGGTGTGTCCAGTTTGGGGAACTGTTGCCATGCATCTTCCCAGAACATGGCCAACCTGCCATTGCGAATTTCCCAAAAGCTGTGCTCCTGTACTAGGTTCCTGTTATTCCTGGCATGATTCCATATTGACGACCCTTCCGGGATTTCCTGTAGTCTTATGAGGTCCTGAGTGTCACAGTCTGGAGTATATAGTCATGACAGATACTTGAATGCCGAGTGAAAGAAATCTCAATAATGAAAAACCTTTAAACAAGAATCATTCTCATATGCCTTAATTTTGTGCGATATGATATATATATATATATATATATATATATTATATATATATAAACATCGACCAAAGCAAATGCGCACAAGTCTATTAACAAAAGAACAGTCGTGCAACTAATTGAATGAAAGGTTTTAAACAAAAGAGCTACCTCTATGCCGAGACCCATAAGGGCGAATCCATAGAACTTTCCTAAGGATTCAAGACCCGGACTCGGGATTTACTCATTTGCAGTGAATTCAAGAGCTCAAAAGGAAATATCAACCATAACTTATATTAACAAAAAAGACTTTATACAAGAATATGAAAATGGGTTAAGACCCGGTCGGGGAAATACGCCAAAGCCCTGTAACAAAACATACCATCGATACTCATAAATACTCAGCCAGTTAAACTGTTCAATTAGCCAGTATGGAGTTATAATACATTCAATTACAATTCACCGGACGAGTGTCCGTAAATAAACAAAAATTACACAGTAATCCAAACATCTGAGCTCTATGAGGATAGAAACCTCATTAAGGAAAGCTTATAGATGACTCTCTCAGCCGAGAATCAAATATGGCAACCTCCGAAACTACCATAATAACCTGTCAATAAAATGAATAGGGTTAAGCTGTGGGACCGACATCCTGTTAATCATTGGCCGGGTGATAAGGGTCGGTTGGACTCACCTGGGTGGTTATTATATAAGTACCCAGACAGTTACCCTTCCACCTGCAGCGTCGAATGATTCCAGACCTGCCAATGCACAGGGAAGCTAGTTAGACTCTCCCTGGTTACTGTAAACACATCTCAGGAATTCATAAGAGAACAAAAGAATAAGATTTCCTATGTTGAAACCAAAACCCTAGGCTCGTTATCGAGCGAAATGGACGAACAAATAAACCTCTGTAGTTGCTTACCTCTGAACGGAAGGAGTAAACAAATAATCCTATGTATCAACTTACCTCTGACCGAAAGGAATAAATAAATAAATCTCTGCATCAGCTCGCTGTCAAAAAAAGAGGCAACAACAAAATATAATAAACCTTTGTATAACTCACCCTGAACAGGCGGCAAGAACAAGTTTTGGTATCGGTTCACCCTCGAACAGCAGGGGCAAAGCAGAGCTCTGAAGCAGTTCATCTGCGGAGGGATTGCAACAGAACCATGGCCGAGAGAACTCTCTGGAGGCGAGCACGCAACAAATGAAGTCTGAACCCTATGGATGGAGCCTTGTAAACCGGAAAAACGCTTACCATCATTCGATGGATAAGATCGAATTCACATCGTCGATTTCTTCCAAAATACCGAGGTTTGATTTTCCTTACAGGAGTGTTAAATGCCAACAACAGTTCCCGGGAATTGCCAGCACAGAAGGAGTAAGTAGACCTCAAGGGAGATCCACCTGTCACGCCCTCGGGCAGTTGACATTAATTCTTTTGGAAAAAATCAAACAATCTGTGTACCGCCAAGTTTAACTTAGTACGTAGCCTCTGCATGCCATATCAAGGGGTAAATATAAAGCAGAATAGACCAAACATTTACCATATTATGTGGCATGATATTTGTACCGTACCGGCTAATGTAAATATTAATCAATTTTTTTTTTTATTTACCAGTATTTGGCTTAATAGGAGTTGTGACAAATGGTATATATGTGCTTTGCTCAATTTTATTAATATCTTTAATTGAACTTAATAAGAAGATTTTGGTTAAAAGTAAAAGTAATATAGTATTGTAAAATTTGTGTACAATAATGCATATAAGAATAAATTTATTAATAAAAATTATATATCAATTTATAGACTAAGAGGTTTGATACTTTTTTCTATATAATTTTAATTTAAGATGTTTTATTATTATATTAAGAATATAATTGAATAAAATTAATTATAAAACTTATATATATTAATAAAAAATAAAACACACATATATTAAAGTGTATATATGTTAATATAAACAATATTAGTTAATCATATTTCTCAATTTGTGATGATGGCATTTAACAATATAATATTAATTATTAGTTGTTTTTTATGTGATGAAATCTGTCTTTATTATTTTTTAGTTTAATTAAACTATATTTAAACTAAAAGACAAGTACTAGCTACTATGTAATTCTTTTATTTTATAAGAGTCAAATATAAAGATAGTAATTTGAACTTTTAAACATATTTAATAGATTTACAGAAATCTTAATGTGATTACTAAAATATAACAATTTTCCTGTAAAATAATGTTCAAATATATTAATAAATTATTTTCTTAAAATTTAATCATTATATTAATTTTATATATTAATTTATAATTAATTAAAATATAATAGATTAATTTGAAAGGTCAATTTCTATAAAATCCCCTAAATAAAAGATAATTTCCTTCGATTTCTTTCCAAGACAGGACAAGGCTGGGCATCCTTATCCTCCGTTCACGTTTGAAGGATGAAGACGTTGCCTCCGGGTCTCGCACTTTCAGCCTGCCGTGGTGAAATTAATTTCCTGGGGAGGTTGACGGGAAACAATCTTCATTATAAATTTAGAAAATCTCTGAGATTTAATGGAAAGTTGAGGTGAAATAATTTAGTAATTGAGATTTTGGAAAGATTTTAGTTTTTTTTATTATTTAATTGGTTTTGGTAGCTATTTATTTAAATAGTAAGTTTGAGTGGTGAATTTTTCACAATCAAAGTATTTTGGGGTTTTTGAAAGTATGGAATATACATACAGTCAAAAAACCAGTTTAAACATCACAAATTAAGATTTAGTCATAATTTTTTTCTCTTTATTCAAAAACTCCAAAAAAACACACTAAAAAAGCACTTTCTAAAACAATTGACCTAGTTATTCTACATTTGCTAAAATCTGCAATCCAAAAATAAAAATGTCCCAAAAAACAATCCATTCAATTTTTCATTTAAAAACATTATTTAATTATTTAAATACTTATTACAAAATATTTTGATTTTTTTCAGAGATAACCACTCTTTCAATCTTTTTAAATTTCCTACTTATCATGATGGTTGATTCAAACTTTTAATCAATTAATTAGATCATTTTTTAATATTTATTTATAATTAATTAAAATAATGACCGTGTGACATCATTTGAATTAAAATAATGATAATGTAAATCATTTAAATTAATTAATGTTAGCCAGCAAATTATAAAATTATAATATAAAATATTTATTCTTTTCTTGTTTTTACATACATTTAAATTAAATATTTAAATTTATTTCACAATTTAGTGAATTAATTATAATCTATATTTATTTTCATAATTTAGTGAATTAATTATACTTAAAAATATCAACATTTCTTTATCTCAATTCCACATTGGTATAAGGCGAACGTTATTTCCACTTCCATAACTCTATAAATGCTTTTTACACCCCTCCACCTCCATAGCTCCATAAATGCTTCCTTACACGGTTACACCCCTCTTTATGTCCAGATTGGATAAATACATGGTCGAAAACATGCAATGACGTAAAGAAGATGAGTCTCCGAGCTGTAAAAGACCGGCATTTGTAGAACTATAAAAGTGGAAATAGCGTTCGTTCGCATAACCTATTTACGTGGTAGTATGGGCCTACCTCTCCGTCTCCGTTTACCGAGACAGCCGTGACATCTTCTATCGGAATTGTTTGTCACTGGAAAACTTTTGCGCCACAAACTTTGTTATGTCAGACATCTTGTCATTGTCTCGCTCGAGGCATGGAAATTAATTCCACCGACCCGGCTACGGCGTCCCCGCTGTCCTAGCCCGTGCAAGCCTTCAACAGAAGCACAAAAAAATGGTTAACGCACTCTACTTTTAGGTAATTAAATATTTATCCTACTCTATCGAGTGATTGTCTGAAGGCACTGCACTTCACTTCCTTGATTGGAATTTTATTCAAAATTTAAAGAACATTAGAATTGATTTACTAAAAGTTAGATTTAAAAGTAAAATTATAAATATTATTTCTTATTAATAGGTGATTGTCGTTAATAATTAGTTTAGAATTTTAGTTTAAATCATTTTTATATTTTTTAAATTAATTTAAAAATAATCTTATTTTGAAATAATTTTTAAAATTTTTTATTAAATTTTTAAAAATATTTTTTATTAAATTTTAAGAAATATTGTTATTTTGCATTTTATTTCTGGATCAAGGAAAAGTTTAATTTGAATGCTCAACTTATATCTTCTTTTTAAAACGAAAATAAAATATTTTCTAAATAAAAACATTGTTAACTATAATTAAAAATAAAAATGAATATCAATAATCTAATTAAAAATAAAAATGAATATCAATAATCTTACTCTTATTATGTTCATTAAGTTTGTTGTTGACATTACAATTAAAAAATTGTGTCAAGAAAATTTCAGTTAATCTCAACTATAAATAAAATATTTAGATGCTAATGTGAAATAACATAATTTCATATCAACTTTTAAAAGATAAAGGAAAAAAGAAAAAAACAAATATTGTTTGGAGAGGTGCATTTTACAATGCAATATGAAGGTGATGAGTATCAAATTGACATGTGTCCCTTTGAAATTAAAAATGGAATATTTTCCAAATAAAAAGACTATAAACCATAATTAAAAACAAAAATGAATATAATTATTTAGTTAGATTTAATTAAAAGAACTAAAAAATAACAATAATCTTACTTGCTTGGTTCGTTGTTGCCATTACAACTCACAAGATGTGCTAAAAATATTTTATTCTCACTCTCAACCATAAATAATATCTTTAAATTTTAGTGTGAAAGTACATAATTTTATATAAGCTTTAACAAAAATAAACATATTAGATATCCACACACACACATATACACACACAGGCAAAAGAAAAATATTTCAATGAAAAAAAAAAATTGAATGTAAAAAAAAAAATCAATTATTTCCTAATAAAAATAGTAAAAAGTAGCATATGTAATTCATTCCATTCTTAATATAAAATTAATCTATAACATTATATTAATAGTATTTAAAAACTATTAATAAAAAATAAAAAAATTTGAGCTAAAAATAAAATATTTAATAAAAAATATGATTAAAATATTTCAAGTAGTTTTACTCTTCTACATTTTAGATATTTAGCAAAGATTTGTTGTAACTATAAATTAAGTTATGTAGTTTACACAATCCAAGTGTTCACGAAGATTTTCAAGGGTTAAATCCATTTATACATTGAATAATGCAATTTAAACACTGAAGAATTTTATATTGCACTCTAAAATAAATTCACATCTCAACGGATTTAATATCTCTTGAGGCTTGATAGATCCATGGCTAAAATGAATTTATATTGGTGAATATGGAAACTACTTTTGCATGGAGAATATATCAACTATTTTCTATATTTCCTAACAAATCCGTGAAAAACATGACAATATATAATATTATATATATAAAGTATGTAAACATCAAACACTTAATTTTGACAATGTAACTCTAATCATTTTTAATATTTTTTTAAATAGTTTTTACATTTTTCATAACTTTTTCTAATTAAAAAGGTAATAAATAATAATAATAATAGGAATTATATAATTTCAAGGTCATACCCAAGTTAGAAACCAAATATTTCAAGCAGTCTCACAATTCTATATTTTGCCTCCTTTTAGCTATATTATCTCATTTTATGTACATTTTTCACTATTTTGAAATCTCAGAAAGATTTGTTGGAATTGTACACTTGGGTTGTATAGTCTACACAATCCATGTGCTCAAGGAGTTTTGCAAAGGGTTGAATCAATTTATACATTAAAAATGCTAAACAATGAAAATTGTTATATTGCACTCTAAAAGTAACTTGCACTTTAATATATATAATCCAACTAGAAGCTCATACACTTAAGTTTAAGAATATAATTCTAAAAAAAACTATCTTTCACAACTTTTCTCTAATTAAAAAGATAATAATAATAATCTTTTAATTTTAAGGTCATAGTCAAGTTAGACACTAAATTAATAATAATAATAATAATAATTTAATTTTAAGGTCATACGCACCGTTAGACACCAAAATTGTTGTATGAGACTATTGTTTGTGGGACAACCCCTTTTAGAGTTTTAGAGTTGACTCTTTGACTTCTTAAGAAGAAACACATGTTCTTAACCATTAGTCACTTTTTTATTATCTTAAAGTGTAATATACTTAAGAAATATTATTAGATCTATGACCACAATATAAGAAATAAATATTATCTAGCATGTCATATGACAAGTATTATTAATGTGTAATAATGATTAGTTACATGATATTTATTTATTACATTATGATAATATATCTAATAATAGACCTTAGTTATAATATAGAAATCCTCCTCAAATTTGAAAATATTAGTTAAATTTGATTAGATTTTTTGAAATCACTAGGAAAAATGAGTCTTTTTGCAACATTTTATGGATTAAAAAGTGTTTGTTATCAAGCACATGCCTCCTATTAAGATTATATCATTAAATTCTAAGGGGGTTTCTAGATTTTCAAAAGTTTATCCACGTAAAATCTGAGGAACCTTAAATTTGATTTGCGAAGATTCAAAATTAATTGTGTACAACCTCCATTAGTTTAAGAAGGTTATTTCAAACAGATTTTATGCCACCTCCAATTCCTAAATTTGGAGAGAGTTCCTAGATTTTCAAGAGTTGATCCACATCAAATTTGAGGAACCTTAAATTAGAATAACATCTTTTGATTTGAGGAGGTTGCTCAAAATTGATTATATACAACCTCCTTTAGTTTGAGAAGGTTATTGTTAGGCAATTTAATTGCTTAAATTCCGTTACCTTCAATTTGTGGTCATAAACTTATAAACACCAAAATTGTTTGTGTGTAAGTAGTACATAAACTATTCTCAAGCTATGAAATATATTTTACAATCTAATGCTCTAAAACATCCATTGGTAATGAAATTCTATCATACTAAAAATTAAAGGGTTATAGAGGTTCGATGAATCACCGAGCTTATAGTTTTTTGTTTGGCATCAGAGGCATTAAATAGTTTTATGATTCTTTAAGAAACGCTTTCGTTCTTCAACCATTTAATGCTTAACTTATATAGGGGGAATCTACACTTTCCACTTAAAAAATAAAATTCAATTAGTAAAAAGGTAAAATGCTACAAGTTTGTTGGATCACTAAGATTATGTTTACAAGAGCATTTTACGAGCTCTAATCACAATAATTTGTTTTGCATTAAAGGCATCAAATAGTTTTCCAATTCCTTAAAAAACACTTTTGTTCTTCAATCTTCAATGCCTAACCTCTATAGGGAACCACACTTTTACAATTAAGGACGTATGAAAGTTCAAAAACTAAATTATAGTGAATTGAAATATTAATCTATAGAACATAAATAGAAATAAAAATCTATCTAATTAGCTTATCTAATTATGAAATAAATGAATGTGCAATGAAAACTAGGTGGGAGGCCTTACCTACTGACTTTTGCTACAAAGAAAAACTATAGCATAAGTACTTTGTTATGAAATAAAACTTAGAATAGCATCATTTATATTAAAACATGATTACGCAAGTTTAGATTACAATTGTAAAGACAATTTTCATATACTCAACATGGATCCACATATGCTTTGTCATCAAACTAAATGACGTATGGCCTTGAGATTGGACCATTTGAACAACTTTGAAACACATATATTGACTTCTTTCTTGAGAAATCCTTTAATACTTTCTATAGATGTTATATAATATAGAGGAGGGTGCATTGAATCATGTATAGCTCCGCAAGACACACATACTTGTGAATTGTTTGCATGCCAAAAATTGAGTAGGGCATAATGTCATTGACAAATATATATCTTGCTTATATGGGTAACTACTTGTATGTTGGCATAGATATTTTCATGACATGGTATGCATGACAATATCCATGTCAGTTTCCATAACCTCAAAATTGATTGACTATTCAATTGTTGTTGTGTTGTATGCATTGTCACCCTATGTTTGACTGGAGCATTGACTGTGAGTCGGTGCTTTCCTTGTCTTACCTAGGAGCAATCCAACGAACACTTATCCATATCAAGTTTACTAGCAATGAAAACCATGTGGAAAATTTCACCTTGGGGTTGCATAGATATGACAACTAATTATTTGGGTTACTATATCTTTACTAGGGTTACAAGATCTGGTACTATCATTAGAAAGGGAAACCTCTAGCTCAAATAACTCATTAAAAACAACAAAAAATCATTAAATTTAATAACATAACACCTCATTAAGATTAGATGACCATAATGCAAGTGATTGTGACAAAATGTAATGATAATAGGCTATAAAAGGGAGTATAAAGGGCTAAACTCACTTCTGATAATAGTAAATGCCTCAAAATGAAGGCCTAACGTCTCCCCCACACCTGAGACTTTGCATTTCCTCATTTAATCTTGGGTGAATAGCCAAATCTAGAGCCAAAAAGGTTCCTCAGAATGGATCAAAACTATGTTTCCAACACCTCCTCTAATTGTCATAATACAAGGGTATATTTCACATATCTCATCTTACTTGTCTCTTTAATCTTGTTTATTACATTTATAATGTTTGTAAAGATAATCTACATTTCAAATCTATATTTGTGACTTTCAAATTTGCTTGCTTCCATATCTATGTACATATATCCATCAAGGACTCATAATATTCTAAGGATAGAGAAGTGAGAGTTGATGAAGGAGTTGAAGGAGAGAGCCTGACAAGAAGGGAGATAATAGAAACTAAATGGGAAGGTGGGAATAGGTCATTGCCAACTGGTAGAGGGTTGGACGTAGGGATGACTCCTTCCGACAAGAAATTGACAATATTTAGTGACCTTGAACCCGAGCCCATTGGTGATAGAGACGGATGATCCATCAATTCCTTTTAGACACCATTATTTCATAAGCGAAGGGATGTGCGTAACAAAGAGACCGCTTATTAGGGGCAAGATACATACCCTTGGGTGCAACTCACTTAGGATTGATGGGGACATTGATGTGGATCATTAGATTATATACAAGGAGACTTGTGCATCTGTTTCACTGCCACATTATTTGCAGGCACAATAGAGTTGGGTGTTGTCCCTCGATTCCTTCATTGTGAGCAACATGACGCCAGAGGCTCATTCGAGATAGATAGTTGGGACACAAAGTATCCAGAGAGAGACATCTCAATGGTGGCATTTGATCAGGGCACGAGATGACAGGTACAAGCTTTGCAATTACATGGTTTGTTATAGAGGTAGCATATGCTCCACCCCTAAGTTTACACTTAGGGAGGTGACCATGAGTGAGTTGTACGGTGCACTTTCGACAGGAAAACCCAAGGTTTTATGTGAGCATGAAGTACAGGGGATGATAGTCCTCATTAGCAAGACGATGCCTAGGCTCCATTCACTGTCAAGGTACATCATCAGGAGCTAGGATAACAAATTTTTCTATGTGGTCTGGGAGGAGTAGAGCAGTTTTTCATACATGGGATAAATTCTTGATGTTGGGTACCCATCCATTAGATACATAAAAGGGTCACAGATGAGGCATAAAGGGGTCCTAGAAGATAGCAGTAGGTAGTGAGGATTGGGAGTTGTGGACTTCCAGTATGGTTATGGGATCTAGAGATCTATTTGATTGGTGGGACACTCCATTACTTAGTGAGTACAATCTAGATAGTAAGTGATCCAGTTCATTATCAGCTTAACACATGGCGGATCACCAAGGTCTTCATTATATGGTAAGGCAGGTGGTTATTCAGGATTGGGTCCAACCATGGAGTGATAAGTGCGAGCGTTCTTGAGTCGCCTTGGTAGTTTAAGCTTAGCCTCGATCATCACATATATTATCGCCAGGAGTTACAAGAGAGGAGGTTATGGTACAAGCATAGTAGGCAGTTAGTCATGACCAAAGTGTTGCAAGGTTAGCAGGGCAATTTCCTTTTGTGATGGTCATGGGACCTTGGCATCATAGTACTTAACCACTCAATGAAATTTAGGGATGAGCTAGCTACTATAGGAGGAGATCACTTAGATCTTACCTAGGGATCGAGAGACTCACTAATAGCATGGGATACTTCCTCAGCATGGAAATTTGGTCAGTGGGGTGATACTAGGGGAATTTCATGCGGGAAAGACTTCATCCCCATAGGGATTGTGTTGTGTCTTCAGGAGTTTACTCTTGGAGTGCATGAGGTGGACTACTCAGTAGGGTAGCTTCACGGGGAGTTGCACAAAGTCCTGCATTATCATGATGCTCTACTTATTGATAGTATGCAGAGGTCTTTTGGTACTTGTATTTGGTTGGACAACTAATGGAGTAAGGTGTGCTTCACATTAATCAAGATGGCTTGGGATCTTGGTATCGAGGGCTTCCTTCATGTCAGGATAGTACTGAGATTGGGGATGACTCGGTGGCACATTTGGGACCCTGGTATTATTTGTGGTTACAATGGTGATCAATAGTCAAAGAGGGAACTTGTTTAGGTATTGCTTGAGGACAAACATTTTTTGGTGGGGAGGACTGTCACGTCCCCAGTTATTAATAATTTTTTAAGGGAAATTCCCAATTTTGCAATTTTGGTGAATAATAAATATTTTTGGAAAATAAACTTAGGAAAATGGATTATGATGGGTCAATATAATTTTTGGAGAGAGAAGAAGCCTAATCTTCAGAGAAAAGAAAAATTAAAGTGAAGATAAGTTGTGGAGGTTACCAATTGAACCATGGGAAGAATTAAACCATGGTATCAAAGTATAGTGTAAGAGAAATCGACCCATGGTGTGAGGAATGGAAATACACAATAAAAGGAAGGCTAGACCCTCATTTTGATCATTCTATTTGGCATTTTATATCAGAATTGGACAATTTGCATGAGCTTCTTAGCCAAGTCAACCAATGTTGTTTAGCATAAATAATTTCCAAGCAAAATTCCATCCTCATTTTGGAGAAATTCGAGTGTCTCCCTTGTGAGGTAATTTGGGGAGTCCAATTCAGGATTTCCATAGAGCTTTATTACACGTATTCACTCAGTTTTCCACTCCTTGGGCATAGAGGCAGTTCAAGTTTCTCATTGGAGGATAAACTATCGTGGGTTGGATTTCCAACTATTTTGTAGGGGTTGAGAAGTAGTGTTTTGTCGAGTATTGGAGTTGATTTTGGCCAGAAGTTTCATGAAGGATTTTTTTTTGGGATTTGGAGGAGTTTCCCTTTGGGAAAATTATGCATTCTTGCAGCAGTTCGACTTTTGTAGCTCATTGGTAGACTGTGAAAGGGTGCACGTTGATTTTGGGGTTTTAGTGGTGGATTGAACTTGAGATTTTTCTAGGTTTTTGTGGGTTTTGTGAGAGGAGACTCCAGTTAATTTTATAAAAATTTTCAGGTGATATTTGGTCCCGAAATCCTCATTCTTATAGCAAGGTGAATTGTTGGTTTAATAAGGATTTTCACATTGTTTTGGGCATTTTGGGTCAACTAAAATTAGCTCAAAATATTTTTGGGTTTTATTGGTTGGGGTGTGAGGATCCACACTCTATTTTTTTAGAAATTTTGGAGCAGTTTTGAGAGTTCATTTCACAGTTTTCCTCCAGCAGCAGCAAAAACAATTTATGTGTAGTGTGTTTGGATAGATTAAGCAATTTTAGTTGGAGATTTCACTTAGTTTCCCACCTGTGTATTGCATGCTTGCATAGCAAGCCCAAGTTCTTTCTATTCACTCCATTGTATTTAGTTCCAACTTTAAAATCAATAAAATGGCTCAGTTATATGGTTGTTATTCTATGGTTCTCTGATTTATTTATGTTTATGTAAATTTGTGCTTGCATGTGTGAAAATTGTTGGCTGCAATTTAGTGTATGTTTTGATATTCATTGTATTTTCTAGTTTGGAACGTTACATATACACAAATATGTTCCCTTGGAACCCAAAATCGGGAATACCAGATTGATTTTTTATTATATTCTTTTTAATGTTACTATATACATATATGTGTGTGTGTGTGTGTGTCAAAATTTTCATTATATTCTTTTTAATATATATATAATATATATATATATATATTATATTATATATATATATATATATATATATATATATATATATATATATATATATGTTGAAGTATTCATAAACCGCAATCCATTAGCCCTGGATTAGAACATAATCATAGTTCCCTTGATCGGATCTACAAATACCATGGGAAAAGATTGTCGTGCCTAAAAAGCATGCGCAAAACCATGGGTAGTTCTGCCCACCATCTTTAGGTATGCCCCCCATCCATGGGTCTGCCCAACTATTATTGAGTCCACATAAAATAAAATATAACACAACCAGCACCAAATGTTCTCTTATTGACAAATTTCTCTAAGAAAAGTTTCATCCTTTATCATTAACATTAGCATCATTCTATTGCTATAATCTTGGTCAACAACTCTGACTCATGGTAAATCAACAACATCACTTAGCTACCATAATTATGGTCGATACCTCTGACCTATGTTGTATCATCACCATAATCCTAGTTGGTACTTTTAACCCATGGTACATCATTTGCATCAACTAGTCATCATAATTCTAGTCGGTACCTTAGACCTACAATGTATCATCACCATCATCCTGGTCGATACTCTTGACCTAGACTAGTCTTGGTTAACCATCAATCTGGTTAATATCTTTGAATCGTGGTGAATCTCCAAAGGCCTCACTCTTCATGAGTAATTTTGGGCCTGATGCTAAATGTGCTCACTCAACCTATCTAGAGAGTTTTAACCTGATGTTGAAGGGAACCCACTCAACTGGGTGATTCTAGGCCTCTAGGACCATTCTTCCTAATTCTAGTCAACATAATTGACACAGGAAGAACGCTTGTCCTCTACTAGACCATTCTCCGTAATTCTTAACCTAAAGAGAATGATTGTCCCTTAATAAGCTAGCTATGTTGATGTGTCAATCCACTACTTATGGAAAGCATCATGCTCAACAAGCATCACTTAGAGAAATTCACCAATTATCCAAGTTGTTAATTGGAACCTAGCCAACACCTATGACCTATGGTGAAACCCTAGGCTATTACCATTCCTACATGTTAATTCAATAGTAAACTTCTTGTCTGATGCTAGAGGCACTCACTCGCCCACTTGGGGAGCAATTTGGGCCTTGATGCTCTCTCGGCCATTCTCCCTAGCCACATTTTGTGGCCCCTAGTCGATACTTTGACTTGTCTATATTTTGACCTAGGGAGAATGTCTATCCCTCAATGCAACAACATCAGCATGAGGTTCCAAAGACAGAGAAACCATCTAGGATAGCTTTAGAGAGGGGATCTATGAGGACATCAATGAATCCTTATTGATTAGATGATGGGCTTCCATTACTCCATTGCACCATTGGTTGCGATAAGATTTCCTTGACGACCATACCTTTGAGACTTTGACGCAATGGGTAGCAATGTGTTATGTTACAAAGCATGTATTTCATCTAATAGGGGCTTGCTTACAATCCAACTTTTAACTCGAAACATATCCTTCAAAATTTGATGTTTGCTACACATGCATGCATATGTTGCAATACATTAGCACTTCACCTAATGAATTTGAAATGAAATACTGCTAAAGCATTTCCACTATCTCTTAGCAAATTATAACCCCAAAAATGTAGAGGGAGGTTAATCAACCTTACCTAGATGAGCATCATGGAGAAGGATTTCAAAGAGGGGTAAAAAATTAGAGTCTAGAATTTCATGTAGAGATCAAAGTTTCCCTAGAACCATTGACAAAGTTTCCCTAGAACCGTTGATAAAAGTTCAAGTTTCAATCTATGTCCTCAAATAAGTCAAACTCTATTGTGAAAAATCCCTTGGCACAAAGATAAATATATGTTTCTTCCTTTATTTCTAATTTCCGTGTGTAGGAAATCTATGAATCATACATTTGCAAGTTTTAGACTAGAAATCACTGAATTTACAAATCAATCCAATTTATCTATAAAATGTTGATGATTATGATACATTCTTTTCATAGTATTAATGCTTCATCAATCATACAAAATCATACAAATTGTTTGGATTCTACTAAAATCCACTGAGGTTTTTTTAATGACACATTCTTGAAACACATACTAAAAATCCTCTTTTTGAAAATCATAGCAATATGAAAATTAAATATCCTAAAAGATCTATATATATATATTGAATTTATACTTGAAACTAAGCCCAATGAGCAAGTAGCTAACGTAATATAAAGGGAACCTTCAACAACGATAGAGGATGGAATAGAAGACTTGAAGGGGTCAATCATATAACATAATGGCTAACGACCAGTATCAACGATTCGGATGGAGACGAAAAGCTTCCTTCATGACGCAATCCAATCAAGGTATGGAATCTGCCACATGTCAGGTTCATTCACCAGCCGACCATCGCCCACAACTCTGTCTATTTCCCCTTGCAGTGTTTTCAAAACCCTCTGGTTTTGAATCAGCTCTACCATCGCCCACTCAATTCCAGTCCCTGTAATATCTATGCTGAACAACAACACATCCTAACACACGCAAACACGGATTCAGAGTGAGTTGTAAATTGCAAAGTTTGAAACAAGCTGCAGAAGGCTACCATCATTAATCTCAGAAGGGATTTTTCTAAGCATTGTTCTTGGCCGTGGAGGGACAACAAAATATGAACAAAATCCTTGGTTTCCTCGCTCATACTGACATATGATTCTCTTTCCAGGTCAGGCCTATGGTCGTTTATAATGAGCCTGTAAACTCTCTCCCATTTCTTGCTTACTCTTTTGACTCTTCGATCGTAGCGCTGCAAATCCAGCCAGTCCAGAAGAGGAACAAGGTCACTAACCATTAACGCGTCGATGAGAACCATAACCTCTTTCACGTCTTCCATGAATGATTGCATTTCCTTGGCTATAGGATAGTGGGACTCAATATATTTCCTTCCAAATAGCATCCGGGATACTAAAATTAAACAGAGAGCAATCTCATCCTTGTTCAACAACCTATTGTCGAAATTTTGCGCTCAATTTTTGAATTTGAAATCCCGGGCAGCAGAAATTTCGCGCTCAATTTTTCAATTTGAAATCCCCGGGCGCCAAGGTATTTGAAATCGAGGGTGCAGATGTAGCATTGAATGCATTTAAGTTCAGTCTTATCCACCACTTGCATTGGCTTCAAGGAGTCATAGTTGTGGAAGCACTGTAAAGGCACTGTAAATCAGGAGAGTTGTCCAGTTGCCTAAATATTGAAAGTATTAATGGAACCGGTAACAGAAACGGATGGGGTCCACTGGCCACGTCAATGAGCTTGAGCAACCCGCAATCGAGATAAGCTCCGCAGTTACGGTGATATATGGTAAATCTCCTTTCCAGGCCAAACAGCACGAGTTAGACGATGCACTTTTGGCCGATGTCTGCATTGGAACCTCAGCAGCTCCAACATATCTTCCTGCTTATTACTTCCAAACAAAAGATTCCTCCGACAATACTAAAAGCTTTAACCTCATAGACGGGGGGGTTGCAGTGAAAAGTCCAGTATATATATTCCCCATCTCTCAATGGTGTAATTATGATTTTAAATTCTTTTAAAGAGGTTGTGTGATTTGGTGTTTTATAAAATGTGTGTTGCAGACGTTACTTGCAATAAACCAAGTGACTCAGCGAGCTCTTGTAGGTTGTCCAGATTTCTTAGTGCCAATGTCTAAAGCTTGCGTGAGTTATAAACCTATTTTGTTTATAAGTCACGTAGCCAGTTTTCCATAGGGACCTCTCCCTTTCTCTCTTTCCCATCTCAATTCCCTTTCTAGTCTCTTTCGCCTATTTAATATTGAAAGAACCCTATCTAATATCTCTGAGTTTGGCATTTTATATTATTGATTTTCTGAGCTATTTCATATTTCACCCTCAATTTTCCTTATTGGCCCTTGCAGACTCCTTTCCTCCTCTCTATTACTTGATATTTTGATTCCATATCACCTTCCTTACTTAAGCTCTGATTCTATTGCCAGGCATCTGACTCTGTGCTCATCTGCAAAAGGGAAGGAGAGGATGCCAGGGCCAATCCCCTGCCTTTGACCATATTTCCTTCTTCCCATCAAACCCAAACCCAGGTAGTAGCTCAAGCAACAATGGAGCATTATAGGGATATTGTCCCTATAGTGGTCTAGAGGGTTGTTTTAGATGTAGGAGAGAAAGCTAGACAATCCAAATGTTATGTTTCAAATAGATAAGTTGATTAGGAAACCAAGGACTATGACTTAGAAATTAGGGACTAAATAGCAAATGTGAGGAACTCCACCAGAACTAGAACCTCCTCCTATATGAAAACCATCATTCTATTGTACAACATGAATTGGTTATGTGTATGGCAGCACTCATGGACATAGTTGATAGGCTCAACAGGAAGGTCACAACTCTTACCAAAAACTCAATGACCCTGGACTTTTCCTCCTTATACAATGATAATGAGCCACAACCACTAATTTAGGTGGATTCTAAAGGGAACAAGTCACTTTAAGCAAAATTTTTGTCATGTCAATGTCACTAAAATGATTATCAATTTTGGGTTTAATTTCTTTTATGTTCTTTTTTATTTTCTACCAAATAACAAATAGAATCAATAATCATAAAACTTTGAACTTCTAGTTTCCAACCAATAGCATATGATAATTGTTTGGACTTGTTTTTAAAAATAATATGAATAATTTGACTTTAAAAAAAAAATCATACACTCACAACGTTTGGACTTGTTTTTAAAAATAATATGAATAATTTGACTTAAAAAAAAATCATACACTCACAACTTCACTCTGATTAAAGTTTGAATTTGACTATTTCATAAATCACGACCAAGGAACTGATTTGATTTTGTATGAATTAGTCATAATAGATTTGGGTCAATAAATCACGAACCCAATCCAATAATTCAAACGTTGTTTCCGTGACCAACGGTAACAGGTTCACATTTTTAGATCAATAATTTGCGCGCACACGAATCCATTTTGGACCTTGCTAAAATTCCTTTGGTCTTAATAATAATTAATTATAACAATTTATTTTCCAATCTTTCAACTATTTATTTTATTTTATAACAGTCAAATATAGTTGTAGCAATTTGAGATGTAATTGATTGTTGCGGATTACATCCGGCTCAAACTACTTGGTCTTCCCATAAAGCTATGGAACAAAGAATAGATTGAAAAGATTGGCAACGCTGTCGGAAGATTCATATATGTGGATCCCATATGCATAGGAGCAAAGGACAAACGTGTTGCATGGGTCCTCATCGAGAGGGGTTTTAGAGGTGGCTTCCCTGAATCCATTGAACTAATCTGGGATTCGTTAAAAATCCATCAACGACTAGATTATTGGGGAATTCCATTTAGGTGCTCTGTGTGTCATAGGACTGGCGACCTTCATTCGCTTTGCCTGCATAGACAACCTCATAAACACCGTCATAAAAATATGCCGAGGAGGAATGATGTTATTTCATCTACACGTGCACATCTAACTCTGCATCTTAGTGTCGATCCATTTCGGGGCCCGCACAATCTAAAATCCTGGTCCTCTCATAGTAAAGGCTTGCCCAAGGATAGATCCTCTGGTCCCTTACGCCCCCCCTCATTATCAGTTGGACCACAGGGTTGGGATAGTGGGCCTGATGCTTGCTGTCCCCGGGATGCTTCCTTGCCCAAGCTCCCTTTACGGCCTCTCCTTGATCTGATCGTGTCTCAACAACGCTTCTCTGTGCCCCATCACCCTCCTAAACTCTCTACGGACATAGCCATTCCCCTTCCTCCTTTGATTGATAAATCTTCCTTGGCGGGGCCATCTCATTCCATCCAATATGTCTCTTCTTCTCCTTTGTCCCCTGCTGCATCCCCTTCCCTCCATGCAATGGAACCTTCTCCAGTACAACAAGAAGATTCGAAAGGAAAGGCAATTCAGGAATCTAATCCTCCCTTTTACTCGCCAACTTCCTCTGAAAAAAACTCTATCGATTGTGATATTGATTTGCTCATGAAACGGGCCTCATTAAACTTAAAGCCCCTCATCATACACAAACCCGACCGTTCTCCTTCCCCGGTCATTAGTCCAAAATCCGCCAGTAACATCACTGTTCGTTGCAAAGAAAAGCGGGGAAGCAGACACTTTTGAGGGAGAATGGGGAAAAAGGATCAGACTTCCAGGAACCTCAATCTCATTGATATTCTGGTGTCAGAAATTGCTTCAGATGATTTCATTGCAAAAGGGCCTCTTAGAGCTAGTCGACCATCTGAAGGACGAAATGAATAACATTTTGTCTATGAATATCTGGGGCCTAGGAGCAGCCCCTAAGTTTTTGGCTCTTAAGGACCTCTTTAGATCTTCAAAGTCCAAATTGCTTTTGAATCAGGAAACAATGCATGGTTGTTCCCAGACCATTTCTTATTTTAGAAGAATGTTCCCAACTTGACATATGGTGGCCACTGATGTTGCAGGTTTGTCGGGAGGGTTGTCTGTACTATGGGATCCCTCGTGGGTCAAAGCTATTGTGTTCCAATGTTTTGCAGGCATTCTTATATTGGCCTATTTCCGTAATTGTTCAGATCTTGTGCACATTTTAAATATATATGCTCCACATAGACAGCGTTATCCATTCTCGGAAAGACTTCTAGCTTCTGAACTGTTTGATATGGACTCCCTGCTGATTGGTGGTGATTTTAAAAGTACCTTATGTAGCGATGAGATTTGGGGCAATGGTAGGAGAATGGACCCGATTGGAAGGATGATTTGTAATGCAATGATCTAGAACAATTTTGTAGACATACAACCGGATTGTAAAGGACCCACTTGGGATAATGGGCGGTCCAATGATGATTACTTGGCTAAAAGACTGGACAGATATATCCTCCATGAAAAATTAATTGAAAGATTCAGGTTGCCGCAAATGAAAACCATCCCTTCGCACATTTCTGATCACCGCCCGATATATATGCAATGGAACAATGAGGTAATCAAAATGGGATACCCGTTCAAATTCAACCGAACGTGGTTATCCGATGAGAATTTTAATCTCTTTGTTAAAGAGTCGTGGCAGCCTCAAGCTGGATCGATTCGATGGAATTCAACAGATATTGTTTCCTGCATGGCAAGACTGCGTAACAAGGTTAAATTGTGGCAACGGGAAAAAATAGAACGCAACAGAAAGGACCTGAAAGACATTGATAAATATCTGCAGCTCTTGTCCTCCCATTTCAATAGGGATGCCATTCCTTCACAAATTCGTAGACAGATTTGGCAACTTGAAAAAAGGAAGCCGAAAATTCTGACAGAGGAGGAATCTACATGGCGACTGAAAAGCCGAGCCATTTGGCTCAAGGAGGGTGATAAAAACACCAAGTTTTTCCACAGGTTTGCCAATAGGAGGAGAAAGAAAAATATAATCTGGGAAATTAAAGATGAAGCTGGAAGATCCTTTTCCTCTCAAGAGGACATATCACGAGAAGCGGTCAATTATTTCAACAGGGCATACAGTAGAGAGGTTGGTAGTCATATAGAAGACATTCGATGGGGCATTGAACTGTATCCCACCATGTTCGAAGAAAGTCATAATGAAGCCCTCTTTTTCGAAGTCACGGAGGAGGAATTGATGGCGACATTAAGATCCTTTCAGAAGGATAAATGCCTAGGGCCGGATGGCTGGACTGTGGATTTCTTCATCCATTTCTTTGACTTGTTCAAGGACGACATCCTAAATTTGGTTGAAGAATCCAGACTTAATGGATACATTAATCACCGCATCACATCCACTTACATTTCTCTAATTCCTAAAACATCTCACTCGGCATGCTTCTCTGAATACCGACCTATTTCTTTATGCAATGTTCTATATAAGACGATCTCTAAAATTATTGACATGCGGATTAGGAATGTGCTATCCATGCATCTCTCCCGTGAACAACACGACTTTCTTAAGAACCGGAACATCATGGATGTTGTGGCCCTTACCCAAGAAGCTCTACACCATGGCATACAATAGAGAGGTTGGTATTCATATAGGAGACATTCGGTGGGGCATTGAACTGTATCCCACCATGTTCGAAGAAAGTCATAATGAAGCCCTCTTTTTGGAAGTCACGGAGGAGGAATTGATGGCAACATTAAAATCCTTTCAGAAGGATAAATTCCCAGGGCCGGATGGCTGGACTGTGGATTTCTTCACCCATTTCTTCGACTTGTTCAAGGACGACATCCTAAATTTGGTTGAAGAATCCAGACTTAATGGATACATTAATCACCACATCACATCCACTTACATTTCTCTAATTCCTAAAAAATCTCACTTGGCATGCTTCTCTGAATACCGACCTATTTCTTTATGCAATGTTCTATATAAGAAGATCTCTAAAATTATTGCCATGCGGATTAGGAATGTGCTATCCATGCATCTCTCCCATGAACAACACAACTTTCTTAAGAACCGGAACATCATGGATGTTGTGGCCCTTACCCTAGAAGCTCTACACTCAATGCATACAAAGAATCTAGAAGCTGCCTTATTAAAAATTGATTTAAAAAGGGCGTATGATACCGTGGATTGGGGTTATATCCACTGTCTTCTTGCAAAGATTGGACTCAACCATAGGTGTTCTAGGTGGATAATGGCATGTGTGGAGGAGGTAAATTACGCTGTTTTGATTAATGGCTTCCCCACCCACTTTTTAAAGCTGCCAGAGGCCTTAGACAAGGATGCTCCTTGTCTCCTCTCCTTTTCATTTTGATTATAGATTCTCTAAGCCTACATATCAAGAAGGTGATACATACAAATACCTGTCGGCCTCTTCCTATCTGCAATGGGATAAACATATCCCACAACTTGTTTGTCGACGACATCCTTATTGTGGCTATCCTGTGCAGAGCAACTTGGTTGTGCATACATTATATCCTAGTCAAATTTCAAGCTGCTTCTGGTATGATAGTTAATGAAGGGAAATCATCCTTTCATGTGGAGGATATAAATGGAAATTTGATCCAATTCCTCTCTCGTATGTATAACATCCAAGCCATCCCTCTCAAGCACGGTATAAAGTATTTAGGTTTCAATCTGAAAGCTATGGGGTACCGGGTTATCGATTGGATCTGGATTGATGACCGATTCTACAAGAATATCACAGCATGGGAGCACAAGTGTTTAATAAAGGGCAGACGCATAACCCTGACACAATCAGTTCTTGTCCAGACAATGATTTATTGGGCACACCTGTTCATCATTCCATCCACTATTATAAAGAACCTAAACAAGATGATCGCTAATTTTATATGGGGATGTGACAAGGATCAACACAAAATCCATCTAACAAAAATATCAGCGCTGACGCGGCCTAAGCAAATGGGGCGATGGGGCATTCTTGACATTGCCCAATTCAGTAAAGCACTTCTGTGCAAATCTATGTGGAGGGAAATTATGGGGGATACTTTATGGAGTTCAGTCATCCATGCAAAATATATGAACAACATGGATATAACGTTTTGGATTAGGGAAAGCTCCATTGGATCCCCATACGGATCTTCCATTTGGAGGGGATTTAGGAAACTCGAGCCATTCTTCAGACATAACTTTATTTGGAGATTTCAAATGGGAGCTAAAATTATGATCGGCAGGGACGTTTTTGCTGGTGGGGCAGGTAATATACAAATCTCCCCTGGCCTGATAAATGCATTACATAGCTGGGGCATCTTTTTCTGGGCCAGTGCCATAAAAACCTGGGATGGGACCATTCCCGTATGGAACTGCATACGATCTCCAGCTCCAGCAGGAAATGGCGGAACAATGGAATAACGTCATAACAGAGCTGTGTGGTCGTGGTATTTATCGCTCCACGTTTAAAGATTATATGATATGGAAGGGTATGGACGGATCTGCGACGACGAAGGTTAAACATATATATCTGCAGTTCATGAATTCCAAGGAAGACAATTCTCGAGAGATATTTCCCCCCATTTTTTGGAAATCCAGATGCCCCACAAAGATCATCATCTTCGCATGGTTGGTATACAACAACATGAACTTAACATGGGACAACCTGCAAAAGCGGAATTGGCATGGGCCTGCAATCTGCCCTCTGTGCATGGAAAACTCGGAAAATAACCTGCATATTTTCCTCACTTGCCCCCAAGTGCTTCCAATATGGCAGAACATCGCTACTCAATACAGTATTGCCCTATTTTCCTTCTCTTCGATTTTTGAAGCCTTCAAGATATGGAGCAATATGTATAAGGATCAGAAAGCCATTCCCTTATTGGTCATTTGGGCTATTTGGAAGTGCGCAACGGTAGAATATTCAGGTCTAAGAAGGATACATACGAATCGATGGTCGCTTCAATTATAACTCTTCACAACTCTCTTAGTCTGGGCGGTATGAATAGGATCCCTTATGGTAGAAGCCTAATGAAAAATACAAAGAATAATAGGAATGAAGGAGATCCCCTGATAACTCTCTCTGCGATCCCCCCATCGCCTTCTTGGATGGCGCAGCCCAACAGGGAATATGTGCATGCGGCGTCTTCATCAGGACTGCAAAGGATCAAGCCATTGAAATCAATTGGAATGCTGGTCCGGGATCCAACAATAAAGCTGAAGCGGTGGCATTGATAGGATTCCTCTTTTTCTATAATTTTCTCAATATCCCGAATTTGAAAATCTATGGAGATCCGAGGCTTATCATTGATCATGTATTGCAAAAACACAATATAGAAAACTTTCACCTTGCTGGATGACTCGACAGGATTGCAATGATGTGGAATAGCAGGCGGGAATATTCCATCTCCCACATTAACAGGGACCAAAATAATGAAGCTGACTTATTATCTAAAAGGGGCCTTTAAGCTCCCCAAGGCATATGGCGGATGCAGATTAGGACGGACAACCACTGCTTCCAGGTTCAAGATTTTTGTTTTCAAGACGTATGAATCTCAACATAGTCAATTTATGGTATGTATTTTCATATTTTCACAAGACCTTAACTCTCTGTTAAGGTATGAGCTCAACAAATTTTTGTTATTTTGCAAGCCCTATTGATTCCATACCCAATGTAATCAATCCTAATATAGATTGCATAAGGTCCAATACTTTTAGTCATATGTATAGTTCTCCGACAATATATCTGAGATAATGCACTTGTATTTTGTTTTCCTCCTATGAATACAATTATTCAGTTTTTTTCGTGCCGGAAAAAAAAATATAACAAAATTTCCTTAAAAAATATGTCTTTTTAGAGCTTAATCATCAACATTAATATTTGTTTATTAATTAAAAAATGGTTAATTTCAGTGGTCAATTTTTATACAATCCACTTAATAAAAGATCATTTCTCTCGGCAATTTCTTCTCGACCCAGGCCAGGGATGAGTATTTTTATCCTGATTATTTGACGGATTTAGAGATATTCGGGAAATTTGTAACGAGGTAAGTAATTTTACCATACGTTTTTATTTTGATTAATTGATAGATTTTAAAACCATCCAAAAAAAATTGTAATGAGAATAACTATTTTAATTACAAATTTTGGAAATGTCCCGATCGAAAGCGAAGTCAAACGTGAACCACACCAAGGTTATGCTACTATTAGTTGATATTACCAAAGCCACAGGTTTACTAAAATAGTTTAATGTGACTATGGTTCTATCTTCATCACGAAAATGAATTTTTTTTTAACAATGTGGTACCCACTTCGCTTACATAGTCACGTTCCAAGGATAAACACGTTGCCTGCAGGTCTCTCATTTTTAGCTGGCCGCGGTGAAATTAATTTCCTTGGCAGGTTGAGGGGAAACAATCTTCATCATAAATTTAGAAAATATCTGAATTAAAGGTGTAGCCGAGGTGAAACAATCAAGTAGTTTTTAAAAGTAATTTTTTAGAAAGTTTTTATTTTGAGTTTCCGATCTAATTTATTTAGAATTTGTTAGAGATTTATTGAGATCATAAGTTTTTTTAAACCATTAAATAATAAAAAAACCTACCCTAAACAACAAAATTCAAAATTTAGCCATAAATTTTTTTAACTTAATTCCAATAAAAAATACATTAAAAAAATTCCAGCAGATAACACTAAACACTACATGAAACAATTGACCTAGTTGTTGTACATCGTATCGGTAACCTACAATCCAAAAATAAAAATGTCATTTTCTAACGAACAATTCATTCAATTTCTTATTTAAAAACTCTATATATTATGGGGCACAATTCATTCCATTTTTTATTTGAAAACTCTATATACTTTTCATAATTGTTAATTAAAAAATTCGTTCCATTTTTTGTTTGAAAACTCTATATACTTTTCATAATGGTTAATTAAAAAATTATTATCAAATAAATTATTTTACTCCCTAAATTAAGGAGAACCACCCTTTTAAGCTTTTTAAATTGACGATGATAATTACTGATTTGAACTTTTAATCATTTAAATTAGATTATTTTTGAAATATTTATTTATAATTAATTAGAATGATGATAACGTGATATATAATTCCATTTAATATAATTTAATATTACCCAGCAAATTATAAATTTATAGTTATAATCTTTGGTTACTTTGATTAAATTAATTTGGAATCCAGTTATAATTAAAAATATTAATATAATTATTTTAATAGTTTAATTAAAAATTTTATTTTGACTAAATTAGTTGGAATCTAGTTTTTAATTAAAAATATTAATTAATTATATAATAATTTAATAAAAATTATTAATTTGATTTTATATAAAAAAATTTAAAAAGACATATTTTTTTTAATAAATTATCTTTTTTTTCATTTATGTTTTGTCATTTTATTTTTGGCAGAAATATATTATGTTTGAAATTGAAAATTTATTTATATTTTTTTATTTAATATTTTTAATTTTATTTTCAATGTTTTAATTTTACATTATAAAAATAATATATAATTTAAAAAAAAAATAAAATAAATTAAAATAGAATAAATATAATTAGCTTTAAACATTGATTTAGTTAGTCAAAGTCCATAGATTTAAGTAAATTTATTATTGACCACAAAGATTTGGTCTTGTGGCCAGTGGAGTCTTTAGTGAGGCTATGCAGGGCATGAGTTCGAGTCTTGTCTTACCCGAGGGCCGTTCCGTTCTTGCACGCTGTGGTAGCCTGTGGGCTAAGCGGTTGCTCCTAGAAGTTATAGTGGTAGATGATGAGATTTGACCCTATGTAAAGCAAGTACAATATCTCCATCGACCCTGTGTAATAGGCCATGTAATAGGGGTATGATACCACTATCGTTGTCAATTCTACTACTAAAAAAAAAAAAAAAAAAATTTCTATGATACCTCTGGAGTTAGAGACTACAGAACTAAAAACAATAGGGGTATGATACCACTATCGTTGCCAATTCTACTAGTAAAAAAAAATAAATTACTATTTTCTATGATACCTCTAGAGTTAGAGACTACATAACTAAAAACAATCCCTCTGAGTGGATCTGATTAATATCCACTGCCCCAAAAAAATCCAATTAATATCCATTAACAAAAAAGTCTTCAAAGTACAGTGATGTGTGGTTTGATAGTAAATCACATGGGAGAAGTCCGGGGAGACCAAAGTTCAAATCTCATTGAGTACAATGACCTACTGTGGTGGCGGCTAGAGGGGCGGTAGATTCCCCTTTCCCGTGAGTCTGCTCTTGCTAAAATCATAGGAACTTAGTATACCCGACTTGCAGGTGGTTGGTTATGCTCTTGGTGTTATAGTGGCAACTATGAGATTTGAACTTGGGCCTCCCTCACAATTACCGATTCACCATGTAATTAAAAAAAAAAATCTTCAAAATAAAAGCTCTCACCGAGTAACTACAATTCTAAAAGTTTGACGATTTATAAAAACTGGTGTCGTCATCCTTTTACCTTTTAAATTGGAGCAAAGACAAGCGCTATGAGCCTATAATCAATCTGTCAACATATATTAAATCATAGCCTATAATCAATCTGTCAACATATATTAAATGGAGTAGTCTACCCAGGCTGTAGAATGGCCCGATTTCCGGCACCAGCCGGAAAATCGTCCGGCTCCGGCGACCGGCAACCTCTCTACCCTCAGCCACCATCCCCTAGCTCCGCCACCCTCTTTCTCCGCCACCCTCCCCTGACAATCTTGACATTCCCTAACAGTCTCTGAGAAAAAATCCGAATGCAGGCTGAGCGCCGGACATCCCCTGACCGATCGGGGACAAGCTGGAATTCATGCGGGTGGCCGGTTCAAAATGGTCACCCGCGCGCTCACTGCAATTACTGATGCGCTTCCCGCTCTGCACTCTGCAGCGCCGGGGAAGCATTACTTTCAAAATTGCTACATTGAAGGTGCCATCGATGTCATATGCGGTAATGGAAAATCTATTTATCAGGTAAAACCCTAAATGCAAATAATGATTAGCGTTTTCTTTGTTTTTCTGTTTCAGGTTTCGCAGTTGATAAAAAAAATTCGAAGTTTTTGGTTTGTTAAATTTTGCAGAGCTGCGAATTACATGCCATCCCTATAGACAATGGCGCATTTACAGCTCAAAAGAGATCCTCTCCGTCTGAAGACTCGGGCTTTGTGTTTTTGCATTGCAAGTTGACAGGCAAGGGATTAATGTATCTGGGCAGGGCATGGGGTCCTTACTCCACAGTACTGTATGCTCACGCTTACATGGATGACATTATCTTCCCGGAAGGATGGGATAATTGGAACGATCCAGGAAGAGACCAATAAGCCGCTGCTATGCTATCCCGGGCGCTTCAACTCTCGCTTCACTCTTAATAAAATTCATTTAGTGTAGTTTAAAGCATATTTTATGTGTTAATTTTGTGGTTTCTCTTCAATCAGTTCCAAATGTGTTAACATATTTGAGTTTGTTGTAATTTGTTTAGCTCTTAAATCTTAATTTTTGTCATCTGTTTGCATTATGAAGATTAGCTGATACTTAGTATCGCTTCAATTTTTTATGAACTTGTAGCAGAGAAAGATCCTGTGAATTTAGTTGAACCTTTATATTTGTGGGTGATCTTGAAATGTCAGCCTTTTGGTGGTCTTTTGTGTTAAAATGTTTCTTGCCACAAATAGCATAATGCGAATAGTTGTTCATGAGACTAATGTAGCACCATGTTGTTCTGAATCAGGTTTATCATCCAAACATTAACTCCAATGGTAGCATCTGTTTGGATATCCTCAAGGAACAGTGGAGTCCCGCACTGACAATCTCTAAGGTCCTTTTGTCAATTTGCTCTCTTCTGACTGACCCAAATCTTGATGATCCTCTTGTTCCTGAAATTGCTCATATTTTGAATTCTAAGATTCTTACTATGAAGCAGAGGTTAACAAGTTCGTATACAGTTGATTATTATACTCTTATTGGTTTGAAAAGAGGTTGCACAAGGGCAGATGTTGAGGATGCACATATGTTACTTTGCCCGAGGCATATGCCTGATAAAGCTTCTCAATTTGTTGATCGCGGCGAGTTTGTGGATGAAAGAGATATTGATACTGTTAAATATCAGGCTCGTATGTCAACTTTGATGCTGTATAAATTGTTACAGAAGGCCTATACATATATAATGACTTCTATCATGGAAGAAGAAGCCGAGAAGCAGAAGAAGCTAAGAGCCAATGAAGTAAAACAGGAAGAACCTGATGGACAGGTTGCTAGAGTGCAGTGTCTTCAAGTTAGAGGTGAACCTTCTATTGATATAAAAGTCGAGATCAATCCATCATATTAGTGTCCTGAGAGTGAAGCAAGTAACATCAGGGCCACATCTTCAGGTCCTGACATTAACGTTGTTAATGGTGAGCTTCAACAGTTTTTCTTGGCAACAAGTTCTGCGACTGATTGGACATTGATGAATACTACTTCTAGGGAAGCTCATGTTCCTAGGATGAGTGACACGTCTGAGTTTAGCATATACACTTCTGCTAAGGAAGATTCAAGGTTGCAAGAGATGGCAGATACTTCTGTATTTCAAGCAGTATCATGTAGAGATTCGGTGGTTGTTGGGACAATGCTTTCACGTGGATTTCCTTCAGATCGTTGGATGAATGCACATCAAGGACATGCCATAAGGTCCCTTCCAGTCACTTATGAAGCACTTAGTTGTTAAGGTGGTGCAGTAAATTAATACCATACACTATATGACTGGTGATCCATTTAAAAGGTCTTCAGATAATATGTAGACTACTGACAGAAGGAGATGCCATAGACTAAGGGTGTAATTGCAAAAGCTTTATCTTGTACAAGAGTTGTCTTTTACAACAATAAATATCTGGCATTTTTTCTGAGGGAGACAACAACTTTCACGTGATCCCTAAGCAACAGCACTGGACCAGCAATACAACGGTGGTGACTGTGATCATAGAAGAGGAAATTACTCTATCAAAGCATTATGTTGTAGGAAACCACCTTTTGGGCAAAAGAACTCTGCTGCAATTTGATTGAAGCGTTGAGGGCATTTGATGCCTTCAATGAACAATTTCTCTGAGATTTTGTATCACTGGCTTATAAAGATCAATTTTGTCATATGACTATTTATGGAAGTCAATCTTCTCAGTTGACTGGATGGATTCCCCTATTTCTGTACCAATTCAAAAACAATTTCCATGATATTGCCTCTTTTGGATCACTGCTGCTTGTTCTTTGTAAATACAATCTTTGATTTCAAAACTGTAACAAACGTTAAGCTTTGCTGTCAGTAGATCATCTGTGTGGTTTGGTAATATGCTGTGAATTTTTAATATAAGGTATTTGTCTATTGTGCATTTTATAAAATTTTGGTTCAGATTTACTACAATGCACCAACTCGTTCAACACCAAAAAAAAATTGCAATCCCATTTTATAAAACATTGGTTCAGCTTTACTACAACACATCAACTGGCTTATGACTCCAACTCTTTTGCAATCTCAACCAGGTTGATTCTGTAAAGATGTTAGGTATATTATAAGATGAATCAGGAAAGCTTAATCTTTTTTAAAATGTAGACCTTCCAAGTGAAAATGAGAATGTGGGTGCTTAATAAACACAATAAACATAAAATTAAATTGTGTAAATTCTTTTATGTGAGAAGGAAAATCTGAGTGCTTAATAAACATAAAATTAAATTAAATTAAATTTGAATGTGGGCACTTAATGAACATAAACATAAAATTAAAATAAATGCAACCCTTCTGTGTAAGAATGGGAATGTGAGTGCTTAATAAACATAAGCACAGAGTTACATTTGAACATTGAACTTGGTCCTCTGAAAATCAAAATCCTTAAAATCATATTTGTCGATTGTAGACCTTCCAAGTGAGATCCAGAACGCAGGTGCTTAATAAATATGAGGGTATAACTACATTTGAGCCTTGAGGTTGTTCATCTTAAAATCAAAATCCATAAAATAATGTGTCCCAAATGACCATCTCAACTGCACACTCACCATGTTAGAAGTGCCAGGTGAAGGAGACAGTGCAATTCAACTGCACAGTCACCATCTTAAAAGTGCCATGTGAAGGAGGCAGTGAAATTGATATCCACCTTCCCAAAATGTAGCATGTGATGGTATTGGTCACCTCTATCCTTGTGGGATATAATGGTTGCAGTAGCTTTTTTTGAATACTGTCTAGTGTCTGTGCTCAGGTTGTTCCACTCCGACTGACATGTGCTCCTGAAAGAAGGTGATTACATGAGCCTCAATTAATTTTTGCTGATAGATTCTCATCTATTCCCCCAGATTTCATGTTGAGCACTGCATTGTAGTCAAGGTAATCTCGTTTTAGATATACTGATATTTTACAAGGGGCTAGTTCAGTTCACTTGACTTTTGGTATGTCAAGTCATCCTTTGGAATCCTCTTGGCTTTGATATGGACGTTGGCTATCCAATTTCACCAATGGTATTTTCTCTTGTCAAATGTTGGCAATCCAGGTACAATTTACCCAATTGGTTTCTAATCCCAATTGATGACTAGTTCTATGAAACTGCATGAAGAGAACAATCATGGTAATCAACTTATACATTAACTCCTGAAAATATTTGATCACTGCTCAGAGCAAAGATCAACATTCAATCATAATAGTATATGTTCTTTTCACTGGTTGAACTTGTTTGCATCCAAAAAATCCATAAAAAAATAAATAAACTGGTTGTATTTAAAGATCTATCAATAAAAAAATAACATTCATGATGAACTTAATCAACCTCCAAAGATGGAGGTGGAGATGGCAGGAATTAGATTTATACTCCATAAAGAAGATAATCATGGTAATAAGATGCATTTCAATGACTTGCACTAGAAAATATCGTTGTGATATATGCCATTACAATAAGACAGCTTACAAGTACTAATACCATACTGATAAGAGCCACATACTACAAAGAACCCAGAATGCAGGAGAGAAAGGGTCCAAAAATAAGGAGTGACCTTGGTACTTCCATGTTTAATTAGTCATCTCAAAAATACAATTTAAATAATGAAAACTTACACATTTTTTTTGCACTTTAAAAGAAGTTTGTACTTGAGGAAATTTGATCCATCTTGGCTCATGTTAGATCTGCGCTTAATATGGATCAATGTTGATTATTTTACTGTAGCCTATAGTCCTAGAACCTACAGATTTGAATCAGACATATTCTATGCAATCTATGAAAGTTGTAAGTTGTTTTAGATGGAATGAATATATTGACTACCATACAACTACATTTGAGTGTGATTGCACCCAATCACCGATGCTCAAAAGCTTTTTCACTGTTGTTACATAGCTCTTTCAGAAACTAGACAGTGCTTGTATCCTGCAAGTCTACACTCGGAAATTGGTAATTAAGTGTGTAGGATTTAAACCAATAAATTGACCAACATTTGTGTTCCTTGTTGTTTAACTTGGTTAATTCATGTCTTACAATATTACCAATTTTGTGATATCTCTACAAGAAAGTTAACCAGCAAGTGAATTTAATCAATGTCAATTCATTGCTCACTAAGGGAATGTTTTTTTCACGTCAAGTGCCTACCTATGGACAGAAAATTCCCCATGAGTAGCACTTCGGAATGTTCAACATTCATGCAAAAGATGAGTGTTATCTTCCATTTTAGGTCTGGACTTAATGCAATCCCTAAATAATCATGATTATAAAGTTTTTATGATATAAATATACATAGATGTGGGTCAAAATATTAGACACATTGATAATTAATAACATGGAATGCTATCATCAATTTCAATGCTGAACAGGGGTTTGTCGAATATTATAAGTTTTTGCATTAAGATGAATCACATCAGTTCCTCATTTTCCGAAGAAGTTAGATAAAAATGTCGTAGTGCACAATGAAGCAGTGTCAAGTTAGTGGTTCAGGTCATTAATTCACAAGAGGAGGGATCATCTACAGCAATATATCCACATATATCTTACAACATTCCTAATCCCAGAGGGCATTGAAATTCCAAAACTAGATCGGTTAAATTAGAGGTATGAGCTATAAACATACAACCATACAGCCAGATGTTAATCTTAGACCATGAAACTACTTTGTGCAAAATAGAGGAAAATGACAAGAAGGCTGCATCAATAAAGCTTATTTAATGGCACCTGGAAAACACACTTAAGAAAAGACTTTGCTCAAGAAATTGCATAGCATTATTTAAAGCAATAGAAACCATACTAATATTCTTACAACAAACTAACGAATGAAGGAAATCCTCACTGCTTGAATCAAGCCAAAATCCATTGTTAATTATGAATCAAGCACCAAATTCCACTTATAAATGTACAGATAGAAACCATATTCATTTACATCATATAAGATTGATTGATCACCATAAGTTTCAATCTTATAGCATCAACAATAATTTTCCTGTCTTCCTGACTTGAGGAAGATTCAAACTTGATACAGGAAAAAACCAAGTTTTTGTGAACTGCAAATTCTTCCCTGGCTTTCATATGACAAGAGTGGAATCAATTCATGGCATACTTTTGAGTCCATGCTCTTGCTGTCTCCTCATAACGAGACCTTTGGCTCTTGTATATATGAGCAATTTCAGGAACAAGAGGATCATCAAGATTTGGATCAGTCAGAAGAGAGAAAATTGACAAAAGGACCTTAGAGATTGTCAGTGTGGGACTCCACTATTCCTTGAGGATATCCAAACAGATGCTACCATTGGAGTTAATGTTTGGATGATAAACCTCATTCAGAACAACATGATGCTACATTAGTCTCATGAACAACTATTCGCATTATGCTATTTGTGGCAAGAAACATTTTAACACAAAAGACCACCAAAAGGCTGACATTTCAAGATCACCCACAAATATAAAGGTTCAACTAAATTCATAGGATCTTTCTCTGCTACAAGTTCATAAAAAATTGCAGCGATACTAAGTATCAGTTAATCTTCATAATGCAAACAGATGACAAAAATTAAGATTTAAGAGCTAAACAAATTACAACAAACTCAAATTTGTTAACACATTTGGAACTGATTGAAGAGAAACCACAAAATTAACACATAAAATATGCTTTAAACTACACTAAATGAATTTTATTAAGAGTGAAGTGAGAGTTGAAGTGCCCGGGATAGCATAGCAGCAGCTTACTGGTCTCTGCCTGGATCATTCCAATTATCCAATCCTTCCGGGAAGATAATGTCATCCATGTAAGTGTGAGCATGCAGTACTGTGGAGTAAGGACCCCATGCCCTGCCCAGATACATTAATCCCTTGCCTGTCAACTTGCAATGCAAAAACACAAAGCCCGAGTCTTCAAACGGAGAGGATCTCTTTTGAGCTATAAATGCGCCATTGTCTATAGGGATGGCATGTAATTCGCAGCTCTGCAAAATTTAACAAACCAAAAACTTCGAATTTTTTTATCAACTACGAAACTTGAAACAAAAAAACAAAGAAAACGCTAATCATTATTTGCATTTAGGGTTTTACCTGATAAATAAATTTTCCATTACCGCATATGACATCGATGGCACCTTCAATGTAGCAATTTTGAAAGTAATGCTTCGCCGGCACTGCAGAGTGCAGAGTGGGAAGCGTATCAGTAATTGCAGTGAGCACGTGGGTGACCATTTCGAACAAGCCATCCGCATGAATTCTAGCTCATCCCCGATCGGTCAGGGTATGTCAGGCGCTCAACCTGCATTCGGATTTTTTGTTAGAGACTGTTAGGGAAAGTGGTGGTGGAGCTAGGGGATGGTGGCTGAGGGTAGAGAGGTTTCCGGTGGCCGGAGCCGGACGATTTTCCAGCCGGTGCCGGAAAACGGACCATTCTACAGCCTGGGTAAACTACTCCTTTTAGTATTTATATGGTATTATAATTTTCGAAAGTTTTTTTAATAAGAATATAATGACTTGTTTAAATAAAAAGTTTAAAGTTTATTTTAAAGCTGTAAACTATTCAACAATGGACTTTTGAAGTTTTTATTTTTTTTAAAGGTGTAAACTATTGAACAATGGAGTTTTGAAGTTTCAATTTTTTTAAGGGGTAAACAGTAAATATGAAAAAGTTGTTTATTAGCTTTTTGTTAAATTAAGAGTAGGTAAAACAAAGTTTCATTTTTTTTTTTACAGGTGTAAAGAATAAAAATGAAAAGTTGTTTATTAATTTTTTGTAAATTTAATATTAGGTAAAATAAGGTTTCAATTTTTTTTAAAAGTGTAAAGAGTAAATATTAAAAGTTGCTTAATAATTTTTTGCAAATTTAATATTAGGTGAAAGTTTTTTTTTTATCATATTTTTTTAAAGAAATATGATTGGAG